>JAUCMU010000125.1:10088020-10098628 GCA_032275025.1 Enteromius treurensis | reverse complement strand
TTCGCGTCTTTGCATTGACTTAACATGTAATTCACTCGCGCTAGACGCTTCATTCGCGTCCGGTGTGAACGCACCTTAAGGCTGATGAACTGCATGCCATTCAAAAGTTTGGGGTCAGGAGATTAATAGTTTTATTCAGCAAGGATGCTTTAAATTGATGAAAACATACAGTACACATATTTATGTTTCAAAAGATTATTTAAAAAACAAATTGCTGTTCTTCTCAACTTAAAATAGAATATTAAAGTCTTTACTATGTTTTTGATCAAATAAATGCAGCACTGATGAGGAAACAGTAAGAGACAAAAAACGTCATGTTACTAGGGATGGGTATCGTTAAGATTTAAACGGTATTACTACTTTTATCGATACCACTTATCGATCCGGTACTTTAACGGTACTCTTATCGGTACTTTTTGTTTTTAATATTAAAAAATAACAATAACAAAAATAAAAATATAAATATTGAGAAGAGAATTAACAACACAATTTATTTATTTTTTTATATGTAATGTCATCTGTAGTCTAACAAATAACAATGTTTGAGCAAATATTAAACAAGCAAAACAAATGATTGTAAAACAACTAAATAAACAACAATTTTCCTGTAAAAGAATGGACAGTGGTTACAGTCGGGGCATGCAGGTAGGCTGCAAGAGGACTAACAGTTTCTAACTGCAGCTTTAACCAAAAAAAGTTGCAAAATGCAGCTAAACAATTAGCTGTGAGTAACGTTTGGAACCTTTTGCAATGTACACTAAATATACAAGAAATATACTAAGTATTTCATCACTACAAATTAATATTTAGGTAAGCTTAATTTTCCCTGTTTAATATTATCTCTGCTTTATTTCTTAATACGCATAGTTTATTATTATCCATCTATTTGTCAATGCGGTACTTTAAAGGCACTGTTAGTGTTTAACATTTATTTAGAAAAAGAATACTCAAAATATTTGGATGACTATTTTTAGTGTGACCAAAATATGTGTTTATTACATTATTTAACAGTTATTAAACATTATTATAACATACTAATTTAGAGAGACCTTCTGTGATGTTTTTGTCGTTAATTTGGAAGCCTGCAAACATAAATAATTAGAAATGTTTTCTTATGCAAGATTTTTTTTATTTTAAAAGATGTGCATGAAAGCCATTCTTCTGTCAGTTTAATAAGTGAAAATGAACGGTCACGATTTAGCGTCTGCGGTCAGATGAGATGTTGACAGGTTTATTTTCAGGGACATTATTCTATCTGTATTTTCGTAGCTGGTTATGGAATAAAAAGTCTCATCTCAGAAAAAGTGAACTATCCTGCCAGATGTTATGCCGTGTTCGTTGGGCAAATCTAATTAATTAGAGGCTTTGTAATTAATGAATCAAAATTAATCGCATATAAATATTTGACCCTGGAACAGTGAGAAGTAAGTTTTTTCATATGGATTTTTAGTATACCATTGAATAATGACTGAATACATAACCTTTAACAACAAAATATTGTTTATTTTTGTTCAACCAAGTCCAACAGACCAATATTGTGCTGTGCGTGATTTCACATTGAGCCGTATATACTACACACAGCCGTTGAAATCACGCACCTGATGGCATTTACCGCTGATTACATGACCGTTGGTGCTCCAGTATAATCGGTCTGCCGAAACTCATCCAGTGAGAAACGTTCTGCGGTGCAAAAATAAATAAATAAATTTAACGCTTTATTTTTGCGTAATTAATTGATCTAAATTAACGCGTTAAAGTCCCGGCCCTAATATATATACATATATATAGTGGGTCGTGGCTTTAATATTATTGCAAACTATGAAAGGTTAAAATATGCTAGGTAATGATTATTTTACAATAAATAGGAAATGTATTTTGTTTTGCAGTACCGATAACAGAACCATTAATATCAGAGCTTATCGATACTTCTGTCTTTTATAATTTAGCACCGGTACCGATTAAGTACAGAGTTTCGGTTCCCAATCCTTACATGTTACTAAAGCCAAACACTAGTGCATATTATTTGACAGGAAAATTGCTTGTTCTGATGAATTAAAAGTAAGAACTGAAAATTGGCACCTTGCTGTTCAATAAAATTAATAATCCCTTCAAATTAAGGAATAAAATAATAAAATGTGATTTAGGGTAATTCTACAGCTTGCTCTTCACTCAAGTAGTCCTTTAGAGAGAAATCAAAATTAAAATGAACAATGAAAAGATGAAAAAGTCTATTTGTTTTCAGGGCAACATCGAGGGGAATCAGTTCAATTTGTGCTCTGTGGTTAATGAAAGACATCCGTGAGAACTACAGTGCTGAGTTTTGATCCATTTGTGAATGACAGACATCAGGAATTTTAGACTGCCGTCACTTTAAGAGCTGCCTATTTAAAATATACTGTTATATATCAGTTTTCTTACTCAGTTGATTGATTTTATTAAGATCTATGTAAAAACATTTTTTGAGAACACTTGCAAAGACGGCCATTTCGACACATTAGTATGTGTTTTTAGCTGTTCATGGACAATGAAGCAACAAAAATACTAATCACAGACAGCACTTACATATAGCATTCTTGTTTTTAAACCGTAATGCTTAAAAATGTGTGCAAACAACACATTTTCTTGACCACAGTGCACAGCAATGGGACACGAGTAGACAACTGCAATAAAAGACAACAATACAAAACCTCTAACGGTTAACCGTGTTTACAGGTATAATCGCACACTCTTATTATATTCTTACCGGACCATTTCAATTTCCATGCTAATCTTGTTCAATCTTCAGCTCCTTCATTCTTTATCGTCTCTCCTTTCTCATATTCCTTGCTAATAAGTGGGACTAATTACATTTTTTTCTGTCTCCGCCTCATCGAGTGTAGGGCTCGCCTCCTTTACTCTCTCTTTTAGACAATAAAGTTTAAAGCAGCATCACAGTCACAGCCTGACCAGTGCTCTCTAATGAACAGATCTTATTAATACTGCATAACCTATAAACAGGTCTGGGGCAGCTGCCAAAGCCACATGCATCACACACATTCACACCTCTGTCTGTGTGCCTGTTGGCCAGCTTGCATATGCATGCACCTGCTAAAAACCACAGGCTTTATAAAGAAGATCAGAAACGCTCACAAACCACATCAGCACCAGACACACACACACACATGCATTCACACTAACATGCACTTCATCACAGCGACACGAGCCTTGCAGCACAAAGGGTTAATTAAAAGGAGAGCATATGAACGCCCCACAATCTGGCTTTTTATCCACTTTATCCCAGTTAAGCTGCACACTTACCTAAATATGCTGTATTCGGTTACCATAGCAGCCCGATGAGCTTTCTTGTGTTGCCACGACAACAGAACGAGGCATAAAGTTCAAGACGCCACACACAAAGTACAGAGCATGCATTTGTTGCAGAAAGGGGAAAAAAACGGTGACCGCAAATTGGAGAGAAAGAACATCAGGCAGTGTGAATCTGACGAGAAAAGTGGCTTGTTATGTGCTTGCACATATACTAAAATAAATAATCATACAATTTTATATATATTATTTTTAACGTTCTATTCAAAATATCAGAAGTCTAAAAAAATATCCAGAAAAATATTCAAAGACACAACTCGACATGACATGTTTCTGAGCCACAAAAATGATCATTCTGAAAATTATACTTTGTCATCACAGGAATAACATTTTTAATTAAGAATACATTTGTTTTACATTTAATAATATTAAAATATGTTGTATTAATAGGTCGGACTGTAATTTTGATCAAACAAATAAAAAATAAAAAAAACGTATTTTAGAAGACAGAAAAAATAAATAAATACATAAATAAATAACTGACATGAAATGTGATAAACTTTTTAAATCTAAAAAAAAATATATATATAGTGTGGTTTTACAGTAACAACTGCTTGTAGGCATTTTGGCAGCATGTTCAGTTGCTGCAATACATTTCTGAAAGGAAACCATTTATCTCAACGTTTCATGGTTGCCATATGCCAAGTGTCAGACTGAATATTTAACTTCAAGCAGATATATGGTGTTAAAACACACACGGATCACATCACAAACAAGTCTAAACTTTATTTTTCTGAAATGCTGAAGGATGATTCTGCCGGTCGTATCCTAGTTACTGGCAGCCACTTACAAACAGAGCAAGGAAACATACACAAATATACACAAGACTACGTATCTCTGCTCTGCAGGAATGCAAATATTAGTGATTGTACACAAATATACTTACTCTCATGCAGAGGCAGTGAATAGGTCCTGTACCCTCATTCAAATGTAAAATGCAAAAGATGTACCCTTGACCTAACACTACATTAAAGGGTTTTGTTTGAAGTTATATATATTTTATATATATAAAATCCATAAGATCTTTTCTTTCTGTATTTCATTACTTTTTCATTTCTTTCCTCAAATCTTCTTTCCTCCGCCAATCAGAGGCCAAGACTGGTATCACACGGATGACATCATTCCATAAAAGGACCCAAGCCCAAACAGATCTGACAATGGAGCCTGTTACAGTGTAAGGACACACACAGAGGAGACAAACTCAAACAGGCACCTTCATTACAGCCAAGCACTAAGTGCAGAGAGAGACAGAGATGGGAAAAATCAATCAGGGTCTCAATTTAATTTGGGAAGGGTAAAGAGGGGCTAAATAAAGGCACATTTATCGAGGCTGACAGAGGGAGAGAGACATGCCGAGAGGGAGGGTGATGGAGTGAGCACTGTAAACGCCAGACATTATTTTTTAAAAGCTTAAAACATACGCACACAAACAAGTGGCCATGTATAAACTTGAAAGTGCATCAATATAAAAAGCAAACACAACTCTTCAATTATGGTCACATTACAGCCTCTAACCTCTGGTGTTCAGTTACATCAAGCGCAATTGCTTCCCATTTAGTAACCTGTAGCAAAATTCTAACTGCATGGTGTGATTCATTTATGTAGTATTAGTATTTAATGTAACACTTCAGAATAGGGACCAATTACAGCTGCCTATCATTAAAATGGTCATTCAGAGTAGGTGCTATAATATGTTCTTTATCCTTCATTCTACCCAATTAAGGCATATTTTACTCACCCCCAAGCCATCCTAGGTGTACATGACTTTCTTCGTTCAGAGTTAATTGAAAATGTATCCTGACACTTACATAACGGCGTCTGCTTTGGTGACGAATGCTGTAATTGTAAGCTAGTAAATAATGAAGTGTCCAGTGTAATCAGGATACCACAAGCTATAAACACTGCAGGGCCGGTTGCCGTTTACGAACATTATGGATAAGTTTACAGCAATATCTGAGATCCGTTTCCCACATTACTGGCTGTCAATTTTCTGCACGGCCAGAGGCTTAACCCAAGACTTAATACCAAATCACCCGCTGAATTCTGCCTATTGTTTCAGCAGATTACAGTGTGCGTCATTGTCAAGGATTGTGCGTTTTTCCAACGAGCAGCGGCGCACTCACCAATAAACACCAACATATGCGATTAACTCCTATGAGGTACATCAGGACATTTGGATCAGACCGGAATTTTAATATGGGTCACGACCACACAGTCTAATTCGACAGGAATGTCCAGGTCTCAAAAACAACACTGTTTCAAAGCACAGGGTCATGAACACTATATAAATTGTGCTCAGCATATTTATAAGGCACAATGGTTAAAAAATACATGTTGAAAATGCAATGAGACAAAAGTAGGAAGTGCTAAATTGCACGATCGTGTTCTCTGTTCCTGTTTTTACTCTATTTATGTGCTTTCATAATCCACTTTATAGCTAGGCTAAATCAGCTTACGGGTGTTTTTAAACACGGTTTCTGAACATTTCGTCTCCCGGGTGCTACCCAGAGTTATTATGGAAGCTCCATCAGGCCATACAAGCGCTAAAGTGAGAAATAAAGGTGCCAGAGAAGCTGACAGCACAGCACGCTGGTAATTGCTGACTGAAGAAGAAGATCTCCTTCAGCTTTCGGGATCAGAAACGGCTCGTGCGTCAGCGTGTGCGGTAGTGCTTGTGCTCGTGTACGACAACGTCCACGGTGTTCCTCTATGTGGAGCATCTGGAGGTGAAGGAAAAAAAAGAAAGAGAAAAAAGAATGGAATGGAATGAAGACACAGGGTGAAAAAAGGAAAAAGAGCCGACAGCTTTCTGATGGAATCAACGATTGGCCGAGTAACGATCGGCAACAGTGCAAGTACAAGGCCAGTGATAGAGAATAAGCTACTAATAAATAAATGATTGCTTGCACTCGGCCATTGAACTATAAATGGCTCATAATATACTGCCTTTCAATGTCAGATAACTGAGGAACAGACTGCAATATGCAAACACACAAAACGGCCTACAGAACTACATCTCGTAATCTCATTTGCAAGTAGAAACGACAAGACTGGAAAAGCGTCGGGCAAAAATACACAATGTTTCTTAAATCTGTCTAATGACTAACATTCCTTGGCACCCGGATTGAAAAGACAGACATATACAAGATGTCAAATGTTAAATATTAAATCTAAACGGGAGTAAATACATCACTGAATTGTGCCAGAAGATCTGTTTGGTTAACGGACTAAAAATAATTTGTTAGCGCAACAACAGTCAATGTGTAACTACTGATAAAACACTTAAAATATGCAAGCAAACATTGCATTTAGAGCCATGCGGTAAGTAACCTTTTAATTCCATGTAATATGAAAATAATAAAGCAAAAGTGCTTGCATGTTTCCTCTGAAATACTAGGAATCTCAATGAGGTGAGGTAAACAGGATATGTAGTCGTGGATCCATTTACCCCTAAAATAAAAGGAGGGGGGCGAGAAAACTGCACTTGTCAGAACTACTGCGAGAAGTGAAAATACAGCGTATGGGAAAGACTATAAAAAGCAGAACGCTTGGCGTTAATTTCATAATTAATTACATTAATGTGCATAATTGTACTGTATTTGATTATAATTACTGAATATTATTACACCGTTTCAGGTCTGGGGTTTTCTTACTTTCCTCGAATGTACTGACACTAAGTAAAGGTCTTTTCAAATTTGACATCCGAGTCTGAAAGTTTGAGAAATCCTACTGAGCTACATACTTCAGGCTGCACAGCATACACTGAAAACTGGATACTACTATTCAAAAGTTTGAGGTCAAGATGTTTTTGCGTTTATTCTGCAAGCATGCATGATCATTAAAACACGCTGTCCTTTTAAACTTGTATTTAAAGAGTCCAGATTATGTTTCATAGTTGTTGCTGTGTCATGACCTCACTACATATAATTTAATTGAGTGGAGTCCAGATGCTATCTTGAATTAAAATGCACAAAAGTGCTACCGAAAAAAACCCATGACCAATGTTAGATTTTAATTTCACCACACTTGCGCAGTTTCTATTGCCAATGTTGCACCATGCCTTTCAAGTCTGATGAACTGTGGCATCTCAAAAGATTAAAGAAACTCAGGAAGCGATTGAAACTGAGTGAGTGGGGAAATCACAATGGTGCATCAAAAAAAAAAAAGAAAGAAAAAAAAAATAGTTTTCTCTCAGAATATCTTTACAGGCACCACATAAAAGCAGAGCACAATTGAAAGAACGAACAATAGAAACAGACTTTTATCCTCTCTGATTTTGCGAAAATGTCAGAAAAAGGAATGCCCCTGTGAAAAGCCTTAGAAAGAAATATATGAAGGAAGTGGCAGTGACAGGACCTTAGCAAAATGGTGGTGCTTCAGCAATTAGCAAGCAAAAATCTAGCACACAATGCTATGGTGGCTCTTTCTCACGCCTCACACCTCGACCTTTGTAAAAGATAACACGAGCCGTCAGCACACTTTCACACAATATAACTGGCCTCACTCTTTAAGATAGGTATGGGAAGTAAAAAAAAAAAAAAAGGAAAGGAAAGGATGTGACATGTTTCCCATACTTGGAATTTGTGCTCTGCGTTTAACCCATCCAAGTGCACACACACACACACACACCGTGAACACACACCCAGAGCAGTGGGCAGCCCGGGGAGCAGTTGGGGGAACGGTGCCTTGTACAAAAGTCTCACCTCAGTCGTGGTATTAAAGGTGGAGAGAGCGCTGGTTATTTACTCCCCCACTTACAATCCCTGCCAGACCTGGGACTCAAACTCGGGCCCTTTGGGTTACAAGTCCAACGGACCTGGGACTCGAGCCCATGACCTTTACTTTACATGTCCAACACCCCATCCATTAGGCCACGACTGTAACATGTCAGCTAATAAACACACTCAATTCTATTCCCATATCACTTTGAGGAAGAAAGGTTGCTGCACTTCAGCAGAATCATCACATACATCCTGATCCCATTTTCCTCTCTCTCAAGCCCGAGGAAACCCGACCCTCTTCCACACCAACTCTACTGTATATAACTACTATCATCATAAACAGTTTAATTAGCCAGGAAATGAAAGAAAGATAAACCCATGTTTCAAATGAAATCAAATCTGGAATTATTTGAGATTAAACCTTTCTAAAATAGATTTATACAATAGATGTATACAGTTTGGAACCATTTACTTTAAAAGAAGTAATTATATGACAGCAATGAATGGCAGGCCTAAACATCCAACGATGCAGCAAAAAAAGTGAAGAGGAAATATGAAGGAAGAGAATTGCAAAAACACCATTAGGAAAAAGAAATGTTGACAGGAATGAAGTTTGAAAAGGAGTTGAAGGCAAAAGGAAGAAAGAGACAGCGCATGAGCGAGAGAGGAAGGAGGAGAGGAGCGAAGTCAAAACCCTTGCCCAATCATGTGGTGGTCACACTTCCTTCATTCGGCCTGTGCGTTTCCTGTTCTTATTGTGTAGGTGTGAGAAACCACCAAGGGTTTGAGCTATGAGCCGCACATAGACATATAGATACACACACAGCCAGTCCTGCAAAAGCATCAGAATAGAGACATACAGTATACAGACAGACCGAGCCTTCGCCCTGAGAGAGACATTTGTGGAGAGTGTTATATTTTCAAAAAGCAAGTCAGTGTGAGGAAAAAAGAAAAAGATACACAGGAACTTCCTTTGTCTTGCACAATCAGTTGTTTTCTTCACATCACTATCATCTCGTATAATATAATGAAACAGCATTATAAAACATGGTGCTTAAGTTATGTTTTATGACTCAAAGACTTTGTGATATGTCGTTGCATGAGATTGACAACCCAGCTATTAGCTAGAAAATGTGTTGCCACAGAATAATATGAAACATAACATCAATAATGCTTTTCAATTACTTTTTAGAGCAATTAAATGTCCTTGATTTTATTTGCTTGTGTCACTTTTTCACAAATTTGCTTGGTTTTCTTAAACACACTGGACAATTTGGCCTCTATGATTAAAACACCAAAAAATACCAAACAGGAAGTAGACCACATTAGCGCGCTTAACTGTGAACAGGTGACACTGAATCAGCAAGCTGCTGTCCGGCGGGTCTCAGCTTCCTCAGTCCTGTCTGGTCTGTCCAATGATTTATAAACGTTAGTGGAAAACAAAAATGTCACGGGTTATGAGAATACAATTAAGCATATCCCACATAATAAAGTCCTTTCAGTACCATGCTGAAGTCTCCCTCTCAGAAACACGCTCAATAACAACCTCAGGTTAGCCTTGTCAAAACTCACGTGTACAGACATGAATACGCCAGGGAAAATTCAAAATGATCAGAGTTCATAATGGAACAGCAGATGTGTCAAGGAAGTGAGTGCATATGAGAAAAAGCACAGGTCATGCATTCGCTGCCTTCCTGAACATGCAGCTCGCGTCAAAGGCGCTCTGCGTGTGTTCCTGTTGCCTGCTGACTCGGTGTGTGTGCTTGCATGTTTTTCTAGCTCAAGAGAGGACATTAAAAACAGTAAAACATGCAGACAAATATGGTATGAAAAACATTTCACGCCCTTGTTTATGGAAATAAGGCTCAAATCAGATAAAGACTTAGACAAAACTTCAAACTTGGACCCTTGATGCTGTTTGTTTAATATGAACTAAGATGGTTAGATTGCAATATTTAGTGAGAATTGTTGAGCAACACATAGCCTGTTATAAATGCCTGAGTAACTACACTAAACACAAAGATCTTAAAGAAACAGAAATCAAGCAAGGTCAGTGTTGAAACTCCAAAAGGTTTGAGAAGTGCTGCAGATGAACTTATTTAGGGCTCCACGGTAACAGAATAAATGATTATCACGATTATTTTACTCCAAATTTTTAATCACGATTAATAATGACCATTATTCCTTTGATAATGAACTTTTGTTCACTTGTGTATTCTTATTGCACTTTACAGCCACAAATAAAGAAAAACAAACAAAACAAACATGTTTAGAATGGAGAGTTTTTCTTAGCTGTGAATAAATATACACATAGCTGTGGAAATAAATTAAATTAAACTGCCTCTTTTACATCATCTTGTAACTAACGATCGCACTTCTGCACCTTCCTCACGTTACTCCAAGCAAAGCCGGTTCTGTAATCAGGTGCGTGATCTTACATTGAGCCGCATTCACTACGCAGAGCCGTTATTCACTGACAAGCTGCGCAAATTCGGGTTCATTATCGGCGTGATTTTGCGCAGCT
>JAUCMU010000125.1:10073095-10085096 GCA_032275025.1 Enteromius treurensis | reverse complement strand
CGGCCAAAAAAATCGGCAGCACATATCGGCCATCGGCTGACCCTGACCTCTAAACATCGGCATCGGTTATAAAAAAAACCCATATCGGTCGATCTCTAGAAACCACCCAAAACGATCTATCATAAGTTGGTAAGTTGTATGCATGCAAGTGCTACTCCTTTTCACCATACAATTTAAAAATGTAGCATCAGGTTTAGTTTTTGCAAATGAGGCCTTATTCAGCACACATAACCCACAACATCTATGAAAGCAAAACCAGCGGAGCGGAAGATCATTCATCTGGAACAAAATCCCATGAGAGAGGTTAACTCAGTCTACAAACTAGACTATGTTAGAGTTACTGGGTGCCTGTTAAAAGTAGAGACATAATCCATCAGAGCAGACAGGTGTCTAAATAGTCTCCAGTGAATTGCCCTTTCAGCTTAAAATGAGATAATGGAGCCATCAGCTGATGAGTTAGAGGTGTGTGTGTGTGCGAGAGAAACACACGTGTACATCAAACCTGGGTGGCAACAGCAACACTGTAACCATGTTGTGTGCCATTATTGATAACACCCTTTCCATCTAGGTCAATGAGACTTGAGGGATTGTTCACCTAAATATTAATTATCTAACACTATTTACTTGCCCTCGTGTCGTTCTAAAGTTAGTCAAGTTAGGCCTATAATGCTGATTTGGATAATTATTGGGGCAAAAACACTTAAAATATCTTCTTTTCTGTTTCACAGAAGAACAAAAGTCATACAGGTTTGGAACTACTGACTTCTTTCACTGCACAAATCAAATCCTCAGCACTTAAGCATTAAAACGGGCTCCTTGTGAAACGAGAAGACCAGTCACATTTTCAATCAATGATGAAAGAGAAAGTAAAAAGGCGAAAAGGTCAGATTAACATGGCAAAGTACAAGACGAAGGCATATGGGGAAAGCTACAACACGCTCAAAAAAACCATTCATCACTCTCATGTACTGATACAGATGTGACTTAATGGACCGCACCAATCAATCCCACAACTAAATGAGGACAGCATGAGGGGAGTACGGGTTTGAGCATGCAGATGTCACAAGCTGGAGTATGGGGAATATATATATATATATACTTACAGCCTCTCGTAAATCCGTAATCAATTTTAAAGTCAGCTGCAGGATATTGCGCAAGCCGTGGTGCAAAATACAAAAACACTTATGGAGCTACATGACATTTTGCTCAGCATTTGAACAATGTTTCCAACCACTTTTCCGGTTTTGGCTTTACCACACTTATGCCCTGTGATTACCAAACTCTGAGTGACCTGAGGAGTCAGTCCCAATGCATGACAAGCTCCCTTGAATAACTCATGACTCCTTGCACTCGCATCTCTTCTGAATTGGTATTGGATTAAAGAGCAATCGTAACATACACAGTTGGAAACTAAACAAGCACAGTCCTCTGCTTTCACTCTCATTCGATTATTCCATTTAAAGCTCTTTCTTTCTATATGATACTCCTTTTAATACATTTCTGGTATTCACTCTTTTCTGCCTCTCTTAAAATCCCTGTGTTCTTAATGAGCAGTCATGTGAGAGATGGCAATGCCTATACAATAACTGGTTCATTATCTTATCAAAGCACTGATGCCCGTCTCTCATGTTCACAAACAATTCTCAAATCAGTTGTAGAAGTCAAACGGGTGAAAATGACTAACTAATTGCAAAGTAAACCACTTAAACTTCACTTCTGTTCCCGAATCGAAGAATAAACTGACTTGAAACATGAAATGAGCCGTGAGCAGGCTGTTTTTAGTGAGTACATGAAAGCTGCACTGCCGCGCCTGTCACGTCTTTATATTTATTGTGTGTACAGAGGATCTGATGACTTATGAGTGGAAAGGAAGGTAACTATTAATAATTATAATGACCCTACCAAATAGTTCATGGTAGCCTAATAAATTAAACTTGCGCAAAAAACATTAACAACGCCGTAACTGTTTATGAAGCAGTGCAAAATGCTTAAAAATAGGCCTTAATGTGACTTGATCTTAACTTGATGTTAATAATACAAGCACATAAAAAAATTTAACTGGGAAAATGTGTATACATCAGACGGAACTAGAACGTGAAATTTATACTGGATTAAAAAAAGCATCAACACACACAGCGGGGATTTTGCCTTTTCACTTCAAAAGACCACCACACTACACCAAGCCTGCAAGATCCACCGACACCCCCACAACCACTCCAGCGAGAGAACCACAAGAGTGGATGAATCAGAATCTGCCTAGCAAAAATTTCAACAGGCAAGGGTGCACTGCTGAGGTCTTTGGTGGTAAATTTTTTTTTATAAATAGCAAGTATGATCAATACAAAAAATGACGGAGCGATAGCGAGCTTTAATTTACCCAAGGCTAATTTGAATGCATGGAAGGGACAATGACACCTACATAAAACGCCTCTTTCGCAGCTTTGCAGCGCTATGAATGTGTGTCAATCAATACGAGCTAAGTTTGCTGTGCATGGCTTGTTCCGTAGTGGGCCGATGAACAACTGTTCCCCACACACAAAAGCCATGCTATTTAATCTTATTACAATACAATAACCATGTAACAATCACTGCTCTCCTTCGAGCTCTTTTCAAATCAAAAGTTTGGATTTCAGTGGGGGGAAAAACGAAGCCTTGAGTAGAAAAATAGGAGTTTTTCCTGCAAAAATTGGCTTTTTTTCAGCATTTCCTCACCCTTGTGTCGTTCCCCTGTGACCTACTTTCATCCGTGGAACACAGAAAGGAGACGTTTGACAAAATGCTAGGAACTGTCAGCCTCAGTAACCGTTTAAGTGTCTTTTCTCCATTCAATGAAAGTAAAACAGTGATTAAGGCTTTTATTTCACTGAAGAAAGAAAGTCATACAGGTTTGGGAGAATGTAGGGGTTGAACATGAACTGTACCTTTCACCCTTTAAAGCATTCTGCAAAATATTTGAATGCCGTAATTTGTAAACATCAAAACTTTGTTAAAGAACCTGTTGCACACAATGCCTTCTGCCATCTGACTGATCATACTTTTTAGTGCGTAAACAAAGGTTCAGTATATTTCTATAAATGCCCGCCTGCAGCATCCATGTTTTTTTTGCTGTCAATAATTAATTATTTCTATAAAGCAATGCACGATGTTGTTAGTGATGCTTCAGGACAAAACAGGGCGTACTTGAATAACCACACTTTTTTTTTTAAGAAAAAATCATTTATTTACAAAACATTCTCTCAATCGTCATTGTATTGCATTGCATTATGTGCTATGCCAGCCACAATTAACACTACAGAGCTTTTAACATTAAACTAAACATTTAAATATAAACCTTAATAAAGACATTATTATGAGATCCTGAGTGTCAACTAACATTAATATGCAATTTCTGCAGGTATTCTGTTATAATAAAGTTAAATATTACAACTTTTTTGATCATATAACATGTCACTAAATTATATGTTCTACGTTTGGGCCTCCCAAAATTTAGGTATTTATTTTCTCAACCATGAGCTCCATATAATCACTACCACATATAGGCTTCATATACACATGAAGGTTAAAAAAAAAACATTCAATTTCAGAAAAATAAAAATCGTTAGGTTTGCCTGCTTAAGAAAACTAATATAACATGTGGATGTGTTGTGCGAATACAACTGTGTTATACGTCAAACCAACATGCAACCCCAAAATGTAACCTCCAAATAGTCTGGAGGCAGGTTTCCTCTCATGATGGTGTGAGCCGTGACAAGTAAGCAGATATGAAGGCACAACTGAGAGAATTGCTGGGTTACTCATCAAACTCAGCGCACGTACATGGTCGCCCACGACTCGACTATCTATCTACACTGCGCCTATGGGGCCTAATCTGCACAGACAGGCAAGGAGAGGTGTTAAAATGAGATTTTAGTCACATCAAACCCTACCGCTTCTCTGCAACAGGAAACGTCGAGGCCTTTCTGAAAGTTGAGGAAGTGAGCGTGCAGTGATGAGCAGGAATTTCTCGCACTGGGTGCGACAGACAGACTTTTCGGCTTCTGGCAACGGGGAGGAAGATTGTCTGTCCTTTACAATCAGCCAGGATTAAAATAACCTGTCCTAGTAATAGTGCGTTACTGTGGCGAATAAATACGACTAGCCGCAGCGAGCTCTGCAAAAAATGTAACAGTCACAACTTGGGTCCGCGAACAACAAGATAACATCAGATCACAGTTGATAAGACGAGCAGTTAAAGCAACTAAATGCAGCACTCCTACGCATACTCCGAAGAGATTTCAATTCCAAGGCTGTACAAGAACAGAGCTGGGCTGTAGATTTATGGTGTAGCGTGCTGGTCAGTCACCCCACCCTGGGTGAAGTACATAAGATGTCCAGTGTGATCATGTTTTAGGAGCGTTTGCTTCGAGTGCCGATGCATATCCTGTGGTAGACTAACAGATAAAACGTGTGGGTTTAATAAACTAGGAGGTTTCCCACGCCATGCCTCCAGCCTCGGAGGAGGTTCGGTGGGATTGTTCATCACAGTGAGAATATGATATCGTGACTTCAAAATAAGAAGTCAGAGCCTGAATTGAACCTGCGCTAAAAACTGTCTCTTACCTGGTCCCCGCCTTGTCGCCCATCTCCGCAGGCCTTTTCCTTCAATAAGGGGAAGATGCTGTGTAACGGATATCTAACCGAGCCGAGACTTCGAGTAGAGCGGTCCTCCTTTCCTCAATCACTGCCACTCTCGCAGGATAGTTTCCGCAGCCCTGAGACTGAAGCCTCTCTCCCCTCTCCGCTCGCTGCCGCTTCAGACAGCAAGCAACTGGGCTTTGGCCTCAGTCTTTGATGGGCGTCGTCCGCAGCCAATCAAATGTGGAGCTATCTCTGACGTCATCCCGCGGATCACCAAACCCTCCCACTTTAGCCCCAGGGACTACCAATCAAAAATGTTGTTTTAGAAGGAACTTGTTCTGCTTAGTACAGTATACGGGGGAACTAAAAACATTGACATATTTACGCACAATCTCTCGGCGTATCTAAGAAAATAACTGACAGGGTTTGGAAGACGTTTGCATTTTCGTCTAAATGTCACACGTTGAAATGTTATCTCTGAATGGTGATCATTAAAATGTCAAAATGATGACATTAAGCAGGAAAGCATCAGACTGAACTGTAAAACGATAGTTAATTTTCTCCTCGACAAACTGATGTAGAGTTCGTTTAGGACTGCGTATGACTTCCATCTAATTTCAGCATGTCACTAATGTCATTACCGAAAGAATTCCCATGATGGCATTATGTAACGCAAACATGAACTCATGCAAACTTGTGCAATGAAATAGAGCCATCTAGCGACGTGATGTTAAACAACATCAACATGGGAATATTCCTGTCAAATATGTCTTAACGCAGCTGCGGGTTGTTGTGCTTATATAGAGTTTCCTTTAAGAGTTCGTACAATAAAGAACTTTTATTTTAAGATGAAAGTGAAAATTAGAGCTTTATAGTCTAACCTTTGATGAGACCGTAGTGGACAATAAAGGCTTCATTGACTGGTTGTCCCAAACTGGACTTTTTAGTGCCTTTTGATGGCATGCACCATTTTTAAAAAAGTGATATTTATTTTAATTAAACCTATCGCTTATGTTTGATAAAAAAGTACAAGCTTCAAATGTTTTTGCAATTTCACGAAGTGCAAGGGCCATCCTTACCATTATATCTTTTAAACTTTAAGACGTTAAGATGCACCTTCTTTTGTAGATTTTTCAATAAGTGTGGTGCATAAAATATTCTAGATATTGTCATCACGGTCCATTCATGCTGGTTTCTCTCATACATTCTTGATCTACACAGACGCACAAAACACAAATAAAAATGTTTCAATTTAATTGCAAACCTCAAACATATAAAATGAAAATCATAGATACAGATAAGTACAGATTTATCATCAGCATTGATTCTTTATATTCAACAAAAAATAAGAATTAAACTAGGGATGCACATTATATCAGCGACCAGATTGATACTGGCCTGTACTGACATTTTTGAATGTTTAGACATTATCACTGCATGTTTTTTCCCAAAAACTATAATTGTTTACCCCAGATTTCAAGAGTGCTAATACTTCTTTTCTGCTTCTTTTGTAACATTTTGACCCCACTTCACAGTATTTTACACAAATCTGCATTTCTATAGTGCATTCCTAGATCACACAATAGTTAATATATAGGAAAGACGATGCAAATTTCTTTCCTACATTGATCATGGATGTGCTAATATATCATGTAGTATAGTAAACACCATATAGTGCACACCCCTGCAACAGGACTAACTGACGTGCTGGTGGCAACTGCTCTTTTCCGAACCTGGACAAGGAAGAGGAAGCTAATGATGGTTTCAGCATGAAATGTCTGATATCGGTGCACAGTTCCAAACTATGTCACCTTTCCACATGCAACAAACTACAATCATAAACGATATCTACTCAATGTCAACCATATACAGAGCTACACACTCAGGAACCTCTTAAACAAACAAAAAATATATATATAGGTCAGGGATTTACATATACAGGAAGGGTATTACTTGTTTAAAGGCCTTTTGTTATACAACTGGTAAAAGGATACAAAGATGGGCTAGGAAGACACTGGGCTACCATGATGAAGTGAGAACTTTACATGTGCACATGCGTTTACACGCACACAAAGCTGGAAGTAAGAAACTGGTGGTAAGTCTCTCACCAAGGGCACACAAAACATTCCACCTCTATTAAAACAACGGAGCTATGAAAGACCACCAGTGTATTCCGTATCTACTGGACTTCAATGGGGGAGAAATAGTTATCATAAATGATCAAACACACAAAAATGACAGTCTATTCATCATCATCATATTCGTCGTCATCCTCTTCTTCGTCTTCCTCTTCATCATCATCCTCGTCATCCATATTGCTCTTCATCATGGGTTTTGGAGCCATGCCATTCGCCATCATTCCCATGCTCATGGACACACTCCCAGCCTTGCCCTTTGTCTTGTAGTCCGCAACATCCTGCGCAAAAAGGGAATATAGTTAAATGTTATAAAAGACTAGAAATTGGGATATGTTGCACGGTGGACGACTAAAGCATCTTGATCCAGACATGCCTTTTGATATTTGTCCTTCAGCTTGTTGGCCTTTATCAGAAAGGGCTGTTTGTTGGAATCTGTTAGGCTGTTCCACATTTCACCAAGTTTTTTGGCCACGTCTCCGATGCCCAGGCTGGGATACTGAGCCTTGATTTGTGGACGATGTTCCGAGCAGAACAGGAAAAATCCAGAGCTGGTGGCAAGAAAAATGCATTCATCATTATCTGGTAAAAGTAATGCTTTATGAGCAATAATGTGACACTTATTTATAAAGAAAATAAAGAGAACTTATATGGTTTATTTTTAAGTAATTAAATCATTTAAAAAATGTAACTATTATTCAAAACTTTGACATTATAAATAACTACGATGCCAGAACATCATCAAATGTAATAAAATATCATGCATAATTACTATGTATTGAATTATTGAGTTAATGTGAGTCAAGTCTACTCACGGTGGTCTCTTGGGTGCGTTGGGGTCCTTCTTTTTGCCTCTCTTGCCTCCAGGCATGTAGTGCATCATCTCTTGATCATAACGCACCTTATCTTGTTTGGCCATGTCTTCAAACCTGGATTTCTCCTTATCGGACATCGCCTATTCAGCAAATCAAACGAATTTACCACTGAGAATACTTAAGTACTTCTGCATTGCTTTATGTACATCATTTGTGTCCAATAGCATTCAAGAATTTCATTTCAGATCTAACCTTCCATCTTGCAGAGCATCTTTTGGAGAATTCCGAAAAGCTGACTGGAATCTCTGGGGTCTTCTTCTTGTGCTCCTCTCTGCATGTCTGAACGAAGTAGGCATAAGCAGACATCTTGCCCTTGGGCTTCCTGGGGTCTCCTTTTGCCATTTTTCTGAGACGAGAGGGGCCTATGTCCACTAAAATCTTCTCTTGTGCTGTATTTATGTCTAAAACAATAGGAAATAAAGAGCATAAAACAACAGAAAATAATAAGATTGCCTTTTTTTCAGGTGTGGCTTTTAAAAATGTTTTAAAAAACAAAATGACTCATTGTACTTATGTATTTTACATAGTACAATGTTTCTTACATCAGTGGGGTGCAGGGCTTATTAGACTAGACGATACACAAAGGGAATTCCAGACCCGTCCTTTTTGCATGGGGGATGTGAACTGATTATTAATGAGACTGATTGGTTTTCAGCCTTTTTGGGGGGAATATAATGCGCCCCAGCTATATTATTTGCAGCTACTGTGCAATAGCAACTAACAGCACACCTTTGTTATTACGAGCCAAAGTTTGGACTACTGTATTGTACAGACAAACACAGTCTTATAGGTTATATAGCAGCTCACATGGCCACTACACAGTGGTGGCAGCCTATAAAAAGTGACTGCTAAAACCAAAAAGGCTATCAGATAAAATTATTCAAAACATGCTTCACATGAACGCATCTTCATGACAGAAACTACCCTTTATTTTTGTAAATCTTGTTCACCTCTTTAATGTTTTATTTTGTACTTAATTGCTGTCCTTGGTTGAAAAGCACGCATTACAGCGTTCTGCCTGTTTACAAGCATATAGAGGCTGTTATATATAGTAACTGGTATAAGCTCTGCCTTGCGCTCCTGTTCTTCATTCATTAAAATGGCTTCTTTGCAGCGCGAGCAAACAGATGGGTTGACCGTGCAACAAAGCAATACACACCCCCTCGGGTTTAAAAGACGATTTTAGCGACCCAAGGGCTCTAATTAATAGAAAAACATATTTATCAACTAAAATGAATGTTGTACTTTCAGTTTAGAATAATTGTAAAAGGCTGTCGGATCGTATTTTTGCGTATTTAACTGTTTTTCTAAGTTGAGCCCTAGCTGTCGCTTGGCGCAGTGCTGCCTTAACAAAGACTACAGCCAGCCATTGCCTATGCGAGTGCATCCAGCGCGACTGTCAAGCTGAAAAAGATGATAAATCGCAATGCAGTGTCTTTATTTTAATCCAAAGAGTTAGAGATAGACATTCTATGGCGAAAACGAAAGGAACGGGCAGTTTTGCATATAAAATGCATGTTTTATATGTGTAATTTCCCCGTCCTTGCTGCGTGAAGGAATAGCTGTTCGTCAATGGTCTCATTCGCCAGCCATTTTAATACACGGCAAGCGCGCTTGTTTAAGTTGGAAAAGGAAAAATGCGATAACATGTTTCCTGCGCCTATACAGGTACAAGTTTCAGATAATATGATAGAGAGCAAAGAATAATTGCGTAAGCGAATGATTTCAGAGACAAAAAAATCCATAACTTGAAGATGCCATCGAAATCGGTCTGTATAGAAGAAGGCTGGGTGGTTCATAGACAGGACATAGCGAGCCATATTCAGCGGCGATGCGCGTCAAGAATACAGTCCGCGAAAAGACATCAGTTTAATAACTTTTAATATTTCAGTTAAAGAAAACAAAACCAGGTTAAGTGATGACAACAGAAAATCTGACAATTGCATTTGACCTCTGTAATAAAATAGTTTTATTCACATTTCTGTGATTTATTGGAAATTGGCAAAACGCAAAGACTGTCAAACAAAATGCAAATATGCATAACTCATTCTTGATCTTCACATATGAAAACATTTAGATATTAAAAAAACACATTAATTCTGTATTAGGGGATTAAATGTTAGTTTCACAGTTAATTAGCAAAATACTTATATAAATGCGTATAAAATGAAATATTTTAGCTACAAATGATTGGAACGTGTTGTGTTAAATATTAGACGGGGTTCCGTACCTGTGTTGTTGAGTTGATTGAAATCTCGCCACTGTCTTCCCTTCTCTCTCCTCTTTAAACCCCATGCGCTGAGCCTCGCGCTAGCTCAACACGAGACCGGCCTGATTGGCTAGGCAGTCTCGCCGATTCAAAACAACCTCCATTCCTCGCCATTGGGCAGCGCTACATGCACATCTAGCGACTCTTCTCTCAGATTGGTCCTGGTGTGGCTTTTCGTACGCCCAGCCTCTTTACTTTTGAGGATGCTTAGACAGAAAAACTCTGGGCTTCAGTTCTTGGACCTTTTCATGCTCAGTTTCATGCCAATATATGAAAATGTGTGACACTTTGTCAGCATGCCCTGCTGAAATAAAACAGAATGTGCTGGTTAGGTAGGTTTTGAAGCTGGGACGCTGGTTTAAGCTGGCCCTTCGCTGGTTTGTGCTGGTTTAAGATGTTTCTTTGCTGGTTTATGCTGGTCATTTGCCAGCAAAGTGTCAGCTTAAACCAGCGTCCCATGTTCTAAACCTGTTTTGAGCAGGGTGGATTTAGAGGATGCAAGGAAATAAACACCAGGTTGCCATTCTTTAGATGTTGTATTTCCTTTTTTCAGTGGTTCTTTGCTTTAACATCTATTGTAGTTATGTTACCAACAACATAAAAAGGATAGATTATAGTAGGCTACTGCAAGATCAACAGACTGGCAAAGAGTTTGCCACAATCGTAAGATATAATTAAAAACAATTCTCAAATATGATTTCAAGTCGTACTTGATTGGTCATACAAAAACATGTTTACAAGAACTTTTTACGAATTATATCATTAATCATAACTGAGAGAAAAGGTTAGTAAACACTGGTAGTCATGGCTGGTAATAATCTGTATAGCACTATGATGGTCACACATTTATTTTACACATTCAAGCACTGTTCAGTTTTACAGATGTCTTGACACTGCAGACCCCGACAGATGGATAAAGATGGTTTAATGTTTTGTATGCTTTCAATATGTATGCTGTGAGACATTTCCAGTGGGGTGCTTGAAATCATATTTACCACCACATAAAACTGACTGCAACGGCAAAGCATTTGCAAATGCACAAGGGAGAAGCTTTATAGGTTGTAGCAGATAGTAAAAGTCCAGTTTTGTTTTATGATATACTACATTATTATGATAGATTTCCTCAGTGTTGTACCATTCAAATCAGGACCCAAAAAAAGCCTTTTTATATAGTGTTTCACACTATGCAGGGAACAACATTAAAATATGTATTTGATATACAAAATACTAATTTGTATTTATTTAATTATTGTATTTTATTATTTTGTACTATTCATCAAGTTGAGCTACATGATTCTTTGAACTCCATTTGGCATTGGGTGAGCCACTTTTCTGGAATAAGGTGCAGAGGACATAGTATTTCTTGATTAAAGTTAAAATACTGATGTGTGTACTAGAGTGTGATGTGCTTGGTGCAATTGCACTTATTATAAATGCAGTAGCCGCGAAAGGAAATTCAAATTCATCTGTTGGGATGCAGTATTTTGTGTGAGCGTTCCAAGAAACAAGTAGGCTAACAACAGTAAAAGTGCGAGACTTCCGGATCATTAGGCACTGTGAGGGAAATAATGAGAACAATAATAACATGCAGCAAATGGCAAAACTGTTTGCACTACAAACCAGGGTTTTTATAATTAAGATTTGAAATAATTTGCTTAGGCACACCAGTGCGCAGTTTGCAACCCTCAGAAAGAAGAGAAAGTAGTTTGTCAAACAGTAGTTTTGTGAGAAGTAAATGAATGTGAATAAATGGATTTCTATACATAAAAAACGGATTAGGCTGTGGGTCATTTTGGATGTGAAATTTTTGTTAGGACTTTTTAAACCCACGCAAATGAATCAAAGAATCATTCAGGCTCATTTTGTAAAGCATTTTAAATTTGCTACTCAATGAAAAAGTTGTCACATTTACAACATCAGGTGATTATGTTCGCCCATCTACAAATGTTTGTTTACAAAATAATTCAGTTAATTTTGTCATCATCAGTTTAGTGTAGTGATTGTGTGCAATTGTGAAGACACTGATGGATGGTACACCAAAAAAAAAAAAACACAGAAAAAACACCAACAACATTTGAGCAAATCCCATTGAAAGCTATATAAAT
>JAUCMU010000125.1:10047435-10072995 GCA_032275025.1 Enteromius treurensis | reverse complement strand
TTTTTTTTTTTTTTTTTTAATATACAACTTAATATACAACAAAAACTTCACATTAAATACATTTTAAAAAGTAATTTTTGTATTTCCCAAAGGGAAGGGAGGAGGTATGTAAGTTATTAGTAGTTGGGTAAGGTAAGTGCCTTCAGAATAGGTCCAGCTAGATATCAGCTTATACCTGCACTGGATGACCAGTTTCACATGTATTTATACAAAAAGGAAAATATGTTTGTAACCAGGCTCTTTTGGTCACCATTGACTAGGTCACCAAAACAGCCTGGTCTTTTTTTTCAATATCTACCTTTGTGTTTGGCAGAACAAAGAAATTCATACAGGTGTGGAACTACTTGAGGTTTATGATGGCAGAATTTACATTTTTGAGTGAACTATTCCTTTAAGCCTACATGGCATTTTTGTGTTATCACAGATGCATGTCATGTTGATCAGTATGTCCTTTCATGCTGCATTTTTATTGGCTAGTCTGTAGCATTGTTGGAGATGGTCATACTGTTAGAAAATTACTAAATGCTATCTTTGTTTGAAGAACCATGACAATGGCTGTCTCTCATATTATGACGTAGGACCACCGTTTAGTCACCGTTTGGTAATCTATCTTCTGGAACTGCTCAATATTGTACAATGTATACTGTGCATTACAATCAATGCAAAACCTGCAAGAATAAGAATAACAGAACATATGCTTCCTGTTTGGTAAGAACTGGTTTGCTGAAGGTGCCACATCAAAATGAAAATTGCGTGACTTCTGTGTTACAATTACTAATCTCCAAACAGTTCTTTTCTTTTTCTTTTTTAATTACAGTGACAGTCAAGGTGATGACGTTTAATATTTTGACAACCCTTGTAGTCTCATTGATCACTTGTTGGCAAAAAAGTTTTTTTGTTTTTTTTTTAATCCCAAGGGGCTATATTATTGTAATTTAAGGGTATATCTTATACTTAAATTACAAAAATTATAGTTACTGTAGTTATTCTGTAAATATTAGATACTATATTTTATTCGCAGCACACTGCATTTATAATATATTTTATGTTATACACTGCTCTGGGTGTATGTTCACAGTGTGTGTTTGCACTTGGATGGGTTAAATGCACAAATTCTAAGTATGGGTCACCATATCTTCCCATTTAGAATAAAGCATGAATATATATATATAAAATCTCACAATGTAGATCATGCACCCATTTGTAATAGGATGTATTTTATGTGAGCAGACCACAGTGAACGGAATGGATGAGTCACTGTGGTTCAGAAACTCATCGACAGTAAAGCACAGATATAATGCAAGTGCCTATTTCTAATTTCAGTATCAGAGCACACTTGCGATAATCTTTGGCTTCAAAAGTAAAAAAAGAACAGCAAAACTTAACAGTACATGTTTATAGAGTGGTTGTTTATGCATTCCATTATAAAAGAGGATCAAAAAAAGCTATTTGAAAAACAGCTGACCAACCAAGAGTCAAACCCACAAATCACCCCTGTAGTGTTTTTTTTTTTCAACAATAATCCAAAATATAATAACTACACAAACTAAGTGCTTAATAACAGCAAAATAGGTAAATGCCATACCAAAGAAACGAATGTCTGCATTTAAAATAATATATGGCCTGATTTAAAGGTCTTCATACATTATAGGTTTTTAAATTTGTCCATGTACCAGTGGTTTTGGACTTTATACTGCATTTCACAGCAGCTGTTGTGTTGCTTTAATACTATTTTGTTTTCCTCAAAAGTGAATTTAATTTCTTAATGCCTAAAACTCTATAATTACCTAATAATTACCGAGGGCACGTAAAGTGATGTAGGCCATAAAACAGAGATCCAAGTGTTAACTCAACATATAAATTATTAACTGAAGTCAATTGTGCAGGTCACTTAATTATTCAGAGATGCCCAATTATCCTAATTCGGTCATTCCAAGTGAATAGCCAAATGCACGAGAGAGGTCATCTTATCTCCTCGAGCGGTCCTTCACTAACTGTAAACACTTTCTTATCGCGCCTATTCTACATTCAGCTAGTCACAAAGTTCACTAGTGTGTTAACATAGCCAGCATTTAGTTGTAACCAAAGCAAGAGTAATCGGTAGGTTCGTTTATTTGTAAAAAGAGTGTGCTCTCTGAGTGAAAAGCAGAGCTGAGCTCAAGGATCCGCCCTAAAGCCGGTGTGGAAACGTGATCTAACACGCGGCTGTGAATCTCGTGCTCGCTCATTCGCACTGCAGACCCTCGTGCAGGCTTTTCTGATCTAAGTGAGGAGCTACGACTCCAAGACCCCAAGGGCAGAGAGTCACGTTTACATCATTTACTGACAATATTTAATATATCTGTAATCCCGGAGCCATTTCGGACTTTCAACATGGGGAAAAATCTCTCGACATGGACGCTTCTAGCGGTCTTTTCTCTGCTGGTGGTGAAAGGTAAGCGCTGCGCCCCTCTTTGTTGAACCCGGTGCCATGCCTACTTCATCATTTTTGTCGGCACCGCAGGCAAGCATTGATTTAAAGCCTTTAGACATTGACTTTAATGTAGCACCATTTTTATACAGAACACTGGGTGCAGGAATCACATAAATCACCGTGTTTGAGTTGCGTTTTAACATCTGTCTGGGTCTGGATCATCTGTCTGGTCGAGCCATTGCTACGGCGCTGTGCAGGACATGCCGAGGCTCAACAAATGATGATCACCCAGTTAAATACGCAGTTTAAAGTCCGTTAAGCATATTAAAAAGTATGAGAAGAGTATTACTGTTCTTGACTACTGAATATTAAATCTCTTGCGTGTTATTTTGTTTCGCCTTTCGGAAAGATGTATTTTAGCACTATTAAAGATGCTGCCATGAATAAATTTGGTTCTTTTTTGAACAATGCGTATCATATATATTTATATTTTGATAATGTTTCGCTTAGTCCATTGTCAGGTATTTCAAATTTAAATTATATTTTGCGTACTTGTAATATTTTACAAATTCATGATGTTTTTAGCCCTCATTTAACAGAAAATAAAATGCTTAACTTACGTTATCTAACGGGATTCATTATGTTTTATATCTGGGATTTAAAAAAAAAACCAAACAATACTGATGAGTACGGCATGAAATTAAATATATTCACAGAACAGAATTATATGTCCTCATCCTAGCACGGTACAGGTAGCTTGTGTTGGGAGTCAGAGCGCATGCGCACGAGGAGCCACAATGCGCCCAGGTACAGCATAGGAGTTTGGAATTTTTTGGAGACTGCGGAACATAGGAAGATACCATCATTTTATGACAGGGGGTTACGTCCCCCCTCTGTTGGTGTGAGGCACACACAAGTTCAACGTCAATGATTGCATGAGCAAAAACATATGAAAGGCGTATGACAAACAATAACATACTTTTCTGAAAAAGACTAGTTTGAATACTGTTTAGAAGCACGGATGCACGCTTGTATGAAAATCCCCTTACCTAACCCACTATTGAAATGAATAAGGAGAGCAAACCAGCATCTGCTGTTCTAGCAGAGGTAAACGGCTCCTCCCCTTTGTCCTGTCAGCCACACCCCACTGATGAATATGTAATTAGATACATGTTTACACTCCCTTACCTGAACTCTTTGTGTATTTATGAGCATATAGTTTTACCACAGTTTTAGGTTCATGTTTTGACATGTTTTTATTTTAATTAAAATATATTTGTCAGTAATTTATCAATATCTGATTAACCAATAAAACCCAAAAATGAAAACATACTAACTAATGTACTTTTTTTAAGCCCATAGGTATCTATTGTGACTGGCAAAAACATCAGCTAGATTAACTGCTGTCACATGACATATTGATCAGATAACAGCGTGCCAATGCTGAGCTGGCTTTGGCAGCACTGTCTGAGGGGTAGCGTTTGCTTTTAGCTTTTAGCTAAACCTAATATGCACTAAAACACTTATACAAGGAAAAAAGGCAGAAAAAGACACTGGGTTTGACAGGTTAAAAGAGACAATGAGAAGTAGCTATAGAAGTTTAAGACTGACCCCAGTGGAGTGTTGCACCACATTATCTGTGACCCAGTGCTAAAAATATATGGCAGACATCCATTGCATAATACGCAGAGAGTTGGGAGTCTGGCTTGTTACAGAAGAAACCATTTAGAAATGCGCTACCAAAAATGACACATGGAGAAAGAATCTTTGCAGAAACGTCTTCGTTGTGTAGTACATGCACACAAAAGATTCTTTGTCCCTTTGTGCTTGAAGAATGCATTTGTAAGCTGTCATTTTCTTGTCTTTGTTAAAATCCAGGAATGCAGCGGCACTATTGTGGAATTGGTATTATAAAGAGTCTTTAGTAAAGCTGGGCATCTGATCCAGTTTTAGCATTAGCATCCATGCATCATCTGAGATTTTTATTATGGGAACGCTTATTGCCAGTATTGCAGTCAAATAGGAATATTACAGGCCTTGCATGAACTGTCTGAAAAAAATCATGCATTTATATGTAAGCAATAAGGTACGAGATGCATCACACACACACACACACACACACCCACACAACGTATCTCCCATGAGAAGGCTTTCTTTGACAGGAGAAAGGGAGTGGCCTCAAACACCAACAGGGGTCTTTTACCATTAATTACATAAATAATAAACCCTTAATTTAGCTGAAATTTATAAATGGAATGGTTCTGACGAAAAATTGATTGTTTATTGTTCATAACACAACTGTTGACCAGTCAGAATCAAGGACTGACACTAGCCATTTTAAAATTATTTTGAAATGCGTGTTTTAGGCATGGTTTACATAATAAATACATGTACATTTTGTGTTTTTTACAGGATTAAGTCAGGATCTGAACTTGGAAGATGCTTTCAACGAAGTAACAAGTGAGTAAGATAATTACAATGATTATAACAGAATAGGGATTTGTAAAACGGTACACTGTACAAAAAAAGGTTTCTTGTTATGTTTACAGAAAAAGCTTTGGTTGGCAGAAAAACAATGTTCACTGTAAACTATAAGATAACCTGTTCTTTTTCCCCTTCACTGTACATTTAAAAGTATTTTACTGCAAAACCGCATTAATTGTAAGGTTCAATTTATTACAGTTTTTCACAGTAGCAAGTAAAAGGCTCACTCCACCCCAAAATGAACATTTTGTCCTTAATCACTTACCCCTGTGCCGTTCCAAACCCGGAAAAGCTTTGTTCGTCCTCGGAACACAATTTAAGATATTTTGGATGAGAACAGGGCTGTCCCATTGACTGCCAAGTAATGAACACTGTCAAGTCCCAGAAAAGTATGAAAGACATTGTCAAAACAGTACTTTTTGTACACAAAGAAAATAAAAATAACTACAATTAGTCTCCTCTGTGTCACGCCGTATCACCATAGCACTATTTTGGAGAGTATCCACAGCAAACTGCGTACACCGCCACAAGTACACGCTGTTTTCGTTCAAATCAAATTGTGGAGCGGCTCTTACAGAACAGCATACACAGTTTATGTCCAGCGGATACTCTCTAAATGTTGCTATGGTAATGCGGAGAGACTAATTCTTTGCATACAAAAAGTATTCTCATTGGTTCATAAAATTCTGTTTTGACCATGTCTTTCATGCTTTTCTGGGCCTTGACAGCGGTCATTACTTGGTAGTCAAATGGGACACCCTTCCTGTTCTCACAGACGAACAAAGCTTTTATGGGTTTGGAACAACAGTGATTAACGACACATTTTCATTTTGGGGTGGAGCAAGCCTTTAACTTACCAGTAAGAACATAGCGTCAGATGGATTTTATTTTGTATATTAATACATTTTTCATTACACTCCAGCTTACCCACCACCTAAAGTGGACCCAGCAGGTGGTGCAGGAGGAGCAGGTGAGGGGAATCATTGTTTGCTGATTGTAATTAATAGCACTGTAATAAGCAGTGCAAATGCTGTTAAATGAGCCTTTCAAAATTAGATGATGCAATCATTTATCACCTTATATGACATTATAATAATAATTGAATAAAATGATTTGTTCATCAGTGAAACCCAGTCTTAAACCAGTTAAGCCCACAGTCAAGGAACCAGCCAAAACCAAGCCCAAACAAACAGGTGAGAAGCACGTAATGTATCTCAAATGCTTGTTCTGCTTGAGATGAACATGAAACATATATCCCTACTATCCTTCTTCAGTAACAGCTGGAGCTGTTAACATCCTTAAGTGCTAAAACATGTTTTTGTGCCTTGTGTTATGATGACTCAGCGGGCTTTTACCCTGATAGAAAGCGCTTAGAACTCATTTATTTATCTAGGTCAAAAAACACTGTATATGGTGCAGTGTAGTTTGGGGAGTAGCCTATTTTGAACGTCGAATAATGTATGAAGTAAAAGAAAAATCTGTATTTTAGTGCTTACTAATCAGACTTCATCATAGGTTTGAATATACCCAGCATCCTCTGTATGTCAAATGCTTTACTATACTAACATATTAACTGACCTCCACTAACAGAAGAGACATTCACTGATTTGTTTGAAACCACCATTCGGCCGGGCATGTTGCCCCGAACACCCCCTAATCCTCTCCAAACTGCCGTTCCCCCTCGGAAAGCCCAGTCTGGTTTGTACCGTGCTGTCAGTTTCCCTGTAGAACCACTCATCGTGTTTGTGTCTTGTGTTTTTGTCATGTAGATATGTGTATTCAAAGCAGGCTTTAAAATGGGATGAAAGGCCAAAATGTTTAGGTATATGAACAGTGTTCCCTTTTGACTGAGTCTAATAATAAATGCATCCATGGATTGTTAAGCATCATTTTACAACATATTTAGACAAAACAGAGAAGACAATTCCTAAAAATGCATTAATAATACAATGCATACTTTTCATACAGTTCACAGCAAATAGAAACTTGCTATAACTTATACTCAAAGAATTATGGCAGCTAAAATAAGTCATGGCCACAAGCACGGATGGCAAGTCAACTCCTCCTATCAACTTATCCAGTGTGTCTTACACCTCAGTATCACAGCACACAATATGATCAAATTCTTTACATTTGTATTCATCGTCATGTTGTCATTTTGTGGGTTCTATCTTCATCATGCAAAAGCTTTGTTTTGATTTACATCTCATAATACACATAAACCATGTATTTGTCATTGTCACTTAGCCATATTAAAATAACAACTGGTACTGTGCATATTTCATTCGTTACGTAGTAAGTCATTCTTTGGGTTGATAGGTATTGATGACTTCGATCTATCAGATGCCCTGGATCCCAACAATGACATCAGAGGAAAGGGCAAAGACTCTGGAAAAGGCGGTAGGTATTTTTCTGCTTACCTGCTTTTACCTTTCTCTATATTTAATTTTGTTTGCAATTCAGTGGTCCAGTCAGACATCTGTAACAGGAACTAGTCTGCTAAAGCGAGTTGTGAACATAAGTACTCTTCTGATGAATGGTTTAGGCCAAAATAAAATGCTTCAGCGCAGCAGACTTTGTTTTAAATTCTGAAGAAAAAAGGAAATAGTGAGAAGACATTGTTTCTCCAAAAAGAGAAATGAAAGCACAAAAATACTACAGAAAAAAGATGAAGGGTCTCAAAGGAATCACACAATAAAGCCAGTAATATCACCCTTACAGTCTATCACTGGGGAACTTAGATTACTATGTTTCTAGTCATGGATTAACCCAAGCTAGCCAGGCTTGATGGCATCTCCTGTCCCTGCCAGATAAAGATCTCGGAGGAGGGGGCCGTGATGACAGCAAACCCAATAGCAGAGGTGGAACCGGTGGTAAGAAATAAGAGTAACCACTTGGGAAACCCCTTCTACCACCCCCTCTTCCTCTCTTCTTGGCTGAAAAAATTACCTATTGTAACACAAATCGAAACCGATCTCACCAATCTAATCTGATTTTAGGTTAACAGCTTTTGCGAACTGAGGCATTAACCGTATGATCACCATGGCTTCTGGTCTCTTGCATCTTGACTTTGCATGGAGTTTGGTTTAATCAGACAGATTGCTACTTTCATTGCTTCCGCTGTATGCAGCTGTAGGGCTGGGTATTGATACAGATTTCAGGAATACATTTTGAATGACAAGCTTTTGATTGGATAACATTAAGTTCCAGTCTCAATTTAGTTCAATATTTGTACATTTAAAAATATTTTAAGTGTCTATTTAAGTATGTAAAAGTATATTTCTATAAAGGAAAAATAATTCCCTTAACCATTTATTTTTAAATAATAGTCAATACTATATAAAGTCAATAATTTGAAAACATTGGAAAAAGGATGTCTCTTTCTAACTTGGTTGTTTATATGTAATCAGCATTAAAATTGTGACTTTTATTATAAAAAGGTGTTTTCGTGACAGATTTATTCAAATATTCATTACATAATTATAATATCAATAATGTGTTAAGTAAAATATAATGAATATTAATATAGTACATGTGTTTCTAAAAATGCTAAAAATTTAGAGCTAAATAAGTTACGGAAATAAAATAGCTTTCTTGAGGTAAATGCCTGCTGGCAGAGAATGAATTTGTATTTTTAATAAATGCGTCTGATTTACGCATCAAACATATTTTGCTTGTTATCAAAAAAATTATCTACTCTAGAAAGCTGCTGTTATTGATTCTATTGGGATGTCTACCAGACGTTAAATTAGGGCCACGAAAGTACGCACGCTTGTTTATGTTGTCGTTGAAACGGTCTATACATTTTCAAGTTGTACTGTGTCTTCTGACATACCTTTCGATGTCAATTTGTGTTTCATGCTATAACTTGTAGTAAAGTGGAAGAGATAATCAAGGTAAACAAACACGTGCCATATAGTGGAGAATACTGATAATAATAGGATTTACTTTAATTAAAACCAGTAGTATAGTGCATAAAATGTATTTTGAAAATGAATATTAAATAAAACATGTTTTGTTTTTTTCTGGCCCAGCCCTAGTTTGCAGCTCAGCTTTCTGTTTTCTGCGGTGTTGAAGTGCTGGGCTTTTCCTCTTGGGGTCACAAAAGGTTGACCTTTGTTTAGATCACCGTGGGTCTGTGATTGAATGCTAATAGCATTGGTAAACCCAAGACTGAGCAATGCATAAATATGTTTCATGTTGTCCCCAGGTAATGGTCTTTTTTTTAAATTTTTATCCTCAGGTACTCAATTCTCAGACGATGACCTTGTGGATGTGGGCAGTGATAACTCTTACAAACCTGACAAAGGCAAAGGTGACAAAAAGTTAAACTCACATTGTGAGACCTGTCAAATAACAGTAGGAGTGCCATTTATAATGTTCATATTTTTACAGGTGGAAAAGGTGGAAGTAGTGGCGGAAGCAGTGACAAAAACAGTGGCGGTGATTTGGACCCTGCTGATGACAACTACAGTATGATCGCGTTAAATAATATTCAAGGCTATTAGAAGAACATTCTGTTTAGCGTTTGCTAATTTGGTGCAATTAAATCTTTTAATTTTGGGCGTTGTGTTCATTCATAGACACCATGGCTGAGACTGGAACTATCGCTGGTATTGTGAGTGCTGTTGCTATGGCTCTGGTTGGTGCAGTGAGCAGCTACATCTCCTACCAGAAGAAGAAGTTGTGCTTCAGCATACAGCGTAAATACAAATACATTGCTCCACACTGTTTGTATTCTTCCATGCCTTTTATTTACGACATGCTTTATCTTTCCACAGAGAGTCTGAATGCAGATATGGTGAAAGCAGATGCCCCAGATGCTGTAGTTGCACAGGAGCCACAAGGTATTGACCATGTTTATGCTGAATTTATGAGTAAAATGTCGTCATGTAACATTGTTTGGTGAAATTTTAAAGGTAAATTTATAGATTTTTAACCAGCTTTGTATTGTTTAATAAATAAAATCAGGTTTCACTGGCCAAGAGGCCATATAAACAACATGTCAACAACCAATAACAGTTTGTTTCGTTCTGCGGAAACATTGCCACAGTAACAGACTGGTGTTTAAAACTCCGGGAACTTTAAATATTTCACATACTTTCGAAAATCCAGCATCCTAATAAGCGCTTCCCCATCTTGTCAGTAATGAATTACATTTTTATTCCCAACTTTGTTTTTATAAAAAAGCCATTTGTTCTGTTTATTTTTCGAAACAATCAATGTCTATGACTGGATGTAGTGTGGTGCAAAAAAGTTTTTAGTTACGGATGCCATTCGTTAGCACATTTATCATCTGCAATTTATGTTCAATAAAAGAAAAGTTTTTTTAAATTAAATATATATATATATATATATATATATATATATATATATATACACACACACACACTTGACAGAATGATTAATAATTGCATTATCTTCTTTCCTACTCCAGTTCAACAAACTCTACTCCAGCCTCCCAATGCTGAGCCGCCGACAGAGGAAAATGCAGTGTAATCTGAAATGCATCATCCAAACTAAAGAGGGCGCAGTTCTAAATCGTTGTTCTCCAAATTTGAATGCCACTGTATATCCCAGCGCATTTGCACCACAATGCCCTTTTTTAAGTACCAATGTGACTGTTTAAATCAACATTAAATATAGTCTAATCATTTTTTTTAAACTGTTCACATGCGACAGTGCAGTAAGCCTGTTTGCAATAATATTGCTATAAAAATGGAAAACGCCTAAACATTTTCGCCTGATCTGCTGAGACCCAAGAAATCACACTTCAGTCTTTTTTACAGAGGCCCATACAAAGAGTCCTGCGCTACAGTATTTTTGTTTGTCCGTTTAACCCATCATTCCTATTGTACACAAAGGCATAATAATGAACAGTGATTTATCCAAGGTTTACAAAAAAAACAAACAAACAGCTGATTGGATAATCATGGGAATTTTTTTTTAAAGGTCAAGACTGTTTTCCTTATGCTTTCACAGCAAGATGGGCTTAACAGATCGGTTGCTGTGGAATGTGCAATTGAAAAAAAAAAGAAGGATTTGTGAAGTTTTTTTTGTTGTTGTTGATGTTTTAACATGATCTGTATATATTTGCCTTGCTTTCACAGAGCAATGTGAAAAGATTGTTACACATATATGCAGGTTTTGTGTCTTAGCGGACTTTTTACTAGAGTGACTTTTTGAGGAGAAAAAAAATGACAAACAACTGAAGTCAAAAACTAACCAACAGCTGCTTCCTTCGAATTTGCTTTAAAAAAACGAAACAATGACTAAAATGGGTTTAACTGTGAAGATGTGTTGATGAAGAAGCCGTGTTGACTGCTTTTGTGCGTGTTAGTTGGATGTCAGTGTTTGCGATTCCTTCTTTTGAGGAATAGTTTGATTCGGCGTGATCAGAATGAGTAGATACATTAGCGTGAAGTAACTTGTGGGTGGAAGTAACCGAAGTTGTGTTTTCATGTTAGCGCAATACTTAATCAGTCTAGTAACACTTCATATCGCTAATTCTGATCCATTGCCTTTTGTGGGGTTTTAAGGGGTAAATGTGCTTGTATATCGCATACCGTTTCCAAGTTTGTACTCAAACCGTGGTATCAGTGTATCTCTATTTACACTTGTAGCAGTAAATGTACATAAATGTTTGTGCCCCCCACTCTTTTTGGATTACGGGGAGTCGTTTTTTTCTGCCCTAGCTTAGTGTTTGTATCGTTTGTAGCATGTTTGAGCTTTAGCTTTGATACTTTTTCGAGACCTGTTACACCCTTGCTAGTTTTGCTGTTGCCTTAACGAGTCCCAAGCTGCTTTCCCCTTTTGCTAATTTGCCATGGCTCTGGTGTTTGTACCACAGAGCCGTAATTTCTCTTGATTTGGAAGGCCACCATCTAGAAATGGCAAAGTTAGCAAAACCGGAATTAAAAAGCGGCTCAGTCCTTACCATCCTCTCCCTCACTTGAGACGCTCCAGATTTTCCTGTAGCTGTTGTTTTTCACTGTGAATTCAGGTGCACCTTTGTTACCCCAAACCTAAGCCCTCGCCAATGGTGCTTTCCTTCCCAATGCCTTACCACACTAACATTAGGGAAGACACGCTAGCTTATTAACCGACCAGTCACGACCGTTAGAAGGGCTGCCTCACTTGAATGTCTTCAAACTAGGCGTACTAGGTTACGTACGTTGTTCTAGTTTAAAGGTGTGGTCACGTTCTCGGAAATTCCGCGGGGAAAAAGGGCACGTGGGACTAACTTGCGTTGCGAATTCTGCGCGGCGAAATCGCAGAATGACCTCACCTTAACACTACTGCAGTTTAAACACATTTGAAATATTGTTAACTTTCACGCCCGAGATACAGCTGATTTGCAAGTCTCGCGAATGGTAAGGATGTCAGAGACATATCGGCGCTGAATGTTGCCAGGTACTTTACTTTAAAAGCTCGTCCTACCAAGGCTTTGGTAGAGTATCTAGGGTGAAAATCAACAAAGAGAATGTTAGCTGAATGTAACTCTTTTTACTGCTTTGGCTACCAGAACAATGTAGCTTTTTTTGGTGCTACATTTGTTAGAAATTAAGAACACCAAAGATGAATTGTGATGGTTTTGCCTTTTTGTCTGTTCTTTGACTTTGGTGTGAGTCTAGTGATCCAGTGGAATGAACTTGAAACAGCTGAGTGAAAGGTACAACAGTCTTGGTTGAGGCAAATGTGGAAATTCACAAGTGTCTTGAACATTTAAGATAACATTATCACCCGTTTGTGTTGAACTGCTTCCAGATGTGTTGCTTGGATGCATTACGCGACTGTTAAAACTCTAATTCCTTCGATTGACCATCTACATTTCTGGATACTAGTAGTTCATATGGTGGATGTTGCATTTGTAAGGATCTCTGGGCTCTCTCTGGTGTCGTTTGGCCAGTATAGTTGCAGTTTTGTCAAAGTAAGGGTGTACACGCTGAACTGTACAGACATGCATGTTTTGGATTCTAGCTGTAGATATTTAAGGTTTTTCGTGTGTACTGGGTTTATTAACTTGGGAAAAAAAATGTTATTGGGACATACATTTCTGAACTGTCTTGATTTGCACTGCCAGTCTAGTTCTTGCATCACGGTACTGCCACAGATCAGACTGTAATGCTGTAGCTTTATCTGTCATTGAATGAACTGAAATTTGGCTTTAATGTGAAATACTGACATTCAGCATAAAATCTCAGTTTATATCCTGCTCAGTCAAATACAGACTGTGTTGATAACACAATCAGTTGCACAGATATCAACTGGCATTCCTCTTCTAGACGTTTGAATATTCAACTGTACTCGAATTTCACTCTGTATCTCACTTGGTGGTAAAAGATCAGCATAAAGAAACCCGATAATAAACGATTTATCTTGTCTTTGATTTCTTCCTCTTTATTTTTCATCGGTCGCACAATTCTGGAGTCATTGTTTTTAACAGAAGTACAAAAAATGTCTGTGTTTAAAAAGAATAACCAGGGTTGGACAATTACAAAAATACATTCATAAAAGAAGAAAAATGACAACAAATACACAATATATTATTTTTAAGGTGCATTATAAGTATTACATGTAATTGTTTAACATTAAATGGCATCCCCTGTTCAAATTTCTGAACTGTTGACTATTTGTAAAGTCAAATACAAATAGCTTAAATATGGGAGCTATTCACAGATAAAAGAAATATTTGCACTTGCTTAATTAATCATGAGTTGATATATACGTATGTATCAGATGGTCCCTATTTACCTTTTGTAAACATACATTTCAGTAGTACATGAAAGTACAGCAGTAGTGCAGTAGTAGGGTGTGCACGTTAAACCTAATTCCACTTTTATACCAACAAGTGCTACAGAAAAACTAACAAATACAGTGTGGTTTCAAAAGCTACAGCAATTCAAAACCCCAATCTAGAAACATCTACTAAAGTCATTTCAGAACTTAAAACTTGAACACAAGCTGATGGTAGAGTAAGATGTAAGATTTTTGGAGGGAAAAGTTAAAAGGTTGGCACAAAAGCAGACAATGGTGAGGCAGTAAAGAAAAAACTATTACAGAAAAACTACAGAAACTGTGTGCAATAGAAAAAAAATGGTCATATTACTTTGTCTGCATACAAATAAATTATTAAAACTTAATAGTCAATAATTACAAGTGAAAATACTGGCCTACTTTTCATGAACTCAATCACGCTAAAAAGCTTTCCTGGTTATCAGTCTATAAGAACCCGAATTGTGTGGGAGACTGTCCTCCTTTTGGGTGTTCATGCAAGGTTTCACATGTGCTGGGCCTCTATACATCCTGCCCCCAAAGCATTATCCAGTGGGAAACGACCAATAGATTTAGACTTCACATTACTATGTTTACCCTACCCTCTAGATTCCTTCTGTCGCATGTCCTTTAGACAGAGGTGTGCAAAGGTGTACCACCATTTGAAGGAGAATACATATGCTCAGATGAAGAGGAGATAGAGTGTGATGAAGATACTTCTTTCTGAAACTCCTCCACCTTCCTCTGTAGCTCTGCTCGAAGATACAACAGCTCCTTCAGGTTTTGGTGCACAGGCATCTGATTAAAAGTCAAAAAGAGCTGGTGTCAGTAAGAAAAGCTCTAGTAACTAGCAATAACATGCGTTACTGAAGCTTATGTATTGTGAACGTTTTGCACCTGTGGTCTCATACGGGGGTTCCAGCGTACATAGTATCCAACCCACAGCTCCAAATGTCTGAGACTGGCCAGAGGGTACAGAACATGGTTCTCATAGTCTACATAGAAGGGGTTGGTGAAGTCCTCTGGCTGGCTATTGATGTAAGACCACAAAGACACCGTTTTACTATTCACTTCCTGAAAACAGAGGGAAAGATTTGAAAATGTCAGCACTGGGACATCTCTAGTCCATCAATACTACTACTATTCCCCTCCCAGTGTTGGTACGTGCCTTTTCCACTCGCTCCTTTTCGCTGTTGTAAAGGAAAGTACCAAACAGACAGCTGTAGAGGTAATCCAGGATAGCGATGAGGAAGAGCTCATTGAACTCAAAGGCAGTGGGAAACTGAAAACGCATTATGAAGACATTCACAGTGAGCATCCATTTCATAGGTATGGCTCAAACATATACATTTTCCTATAAATGAAAATGTTATATAAATGAAGCTTAAAAAAGGTGCAGCCGACCTGTCTCATCATTTGCCAAACACAGTCTATGAACTGCACAAATAGAGGCGAGCGTTCAGAGTTTGCATGATTTTCATCTCCGTGACCGACGCGCTATGAAAGAAAGAGATATTAAAAAGAAACTAAAACCTCCATTCATTTAAATGATAATAAATGCATTCATAATTTTACAAATGTTTCTATTTCAAACAGATCTTCAAAGAAAAAGTGCTGTCATATGATTAATCACAACTAATCACGTCCAAAATAAGTTTTGTTTACATAATATATGTATGTGTGCTGTGTATATTTATGATGTATACATAAATAATACACACATGCGTGTATAATGCAGAAATATCTGCTTATAATATGTTTATATATTAAATATATTTTGTAATATTAGAAATTAGACTTACATATATTATCTATATTTATATCAATGTAAATATTTTCTAAATATATGTATTGTTTATGCATGTATTTAGACATACATAATAAATATACATAGAACACACACATACATTATGCAAATAAAAAAAAAACTTTTATTTTGTTTTTGTTTGACAGCAGTAGTACCAAAATTTCCAATACTTCTAACATGCCCGTCTTCTGAATTCGGTTTCTACCCCAAACATACAGGTTCTCTTCCACACTCAGTGTTCCTCACCGCAGCAAACTTGTGTCCAAAGCTGATCCATTCCTTCTCCAGCAGCACCTGGAAGCCCCTGAGTGTCCTGTAGTATGAATCCAGCATCAGCATAGCAAGAGAGGTGAGCTGAGCTGTGCGGTCCCAGCCGTCACTGCAGTGCACCACCACAGAGCTTTTACTCGACTCAACCTTATCTGCAATCCGCACCGCACCCGCAAGCAAAAGCTAGAAAGAGAGAGAGTCAACTTCTTTATAAGCATCTAATCAAACTGCATGCCTCGTAAATTCTAAACATTTCTCTGATTCTAGGCCAAAATCTGTCATTTTCATTCATGTCCACTGACAGCCGATGAATGACCATTAAATTAAATAATCTACTTGAATCTGATGTCCTTAATAAACGCAAAAACACAGATCATCTTCATTTTTCTATTCATGACCTAAATTAACCCAGCGACTGCTTTTGTTTGTCCAACAGTCTGGCAATAATGACAGCTGAGATCTCTCAATGTGACATGTCTTATCGTAAAAGTGCGCGCCTGGCTTTTCTTTCTGATTCAAATTTATGACATACATCCACTAAATCCTGTTCCTTTGGACAAGTTGGTAAAAAGGCTCATAAAAGTACTTGGAAAAAGCTTTGCATCATTTCTTCGCTAATGCAACTTGGTTTGATTTTGACTTTTTGCAGCTCCTCTGTATATGGCTAAATTATATTTTCATGTAGAGCTTTCAGACATACGCTTATAAAGGTGAGTAGGAGAAAAAAAAAATCTATTATTAATTCACACGGTAGAAATAAAGACCAAGTTGGCGTTTACCCGTATGTACTGCAGCCAGTGTGTGGCATGTATAGCCGAATGCCAGTGTGGATCATCAATGGTAGGGTAGACCACCTCCTTCAGCTTACGCAGAGACTCTCTCATAACATGAATGTTAGGAATCTCCAGGAAATTCAGGTCCATGTTAGGATAGAAATTTTCGTTCTCATAACCTCCGTCCTTAGCCTGAAACAGCAGAACACAGTTCGAGAAGATTCGTGGCTTCTATTTCCTGACAGGACCTTCAGATGTACATTAGTACTCAATAATTCAAAGCTACATATGCAGAAAGAATTAATGTGGGTGTGGGCGTTAAAAGTGGCATACAAGAAAGTTTCCTAAATCTCCCCCAAAAATCCTTAGCAGCATGTTATTTGCATGTACTGATGAACTAAACTGAAAAACAATGCATCAAGGAAACCGCTATTACCTTGTGATTCTCAGCTACAATGTTCTGTCGAGCATCAAATATGGTGAGTTTATGGGACTGTGCATTGGCATCCATGATGGTCTGAAGGTAATGCTCATCCTCCTTACACCGGCGGTCTGTCGGGCCCACCATGGGCTGACTACAGCGAACTATACTGGCCTGAGTTTCTGGGTGGATCCATGAGAGGACCTGAAGGAGAAAATGAGGACTGTTTTTGAATGCTCAAATCATTTATTTCAGCAGTTGATAATGTTTTTTTTATCAATTCTAATATAGGTAAATAACAGCCAGTATTGTTTACTTAATTTATATTTTCCTTCTGTTTTTTTTTTTTTTGTCTTTTACCACTGACGAGGGCTGTGTTTCCCAAAAGCACTGAAACCAATAGGGCTATGATCAACTTAGGCTCACCATGCTTTTGGAAAACACAGCCCACTTCAATAATTTATTACTGATAAAATTGCAATGCTATTTAGTATCAAACAGCATTTAAAAAATAATCAGTGCCTGGGCAAAAATGCCACAAAAGTGAAGAAAAATACCCTAAATGTGATCATTTCAACTTGTAGCTGATGTTTTTTCAAATATTTTTTAAAAGAACAGTTATTATTTGCACTAAGGCTGCATTTACATAATCAAAAGTACAACAATATTTCTAATATTACTACTTCACATTTGAAATGAAAAGTTTTCCTTTTTTAGGAACTTTAAAATATAATTTGTTCCTGTGATATAAGCAGAATTTTGAGAAGCCATTACTCTAGTCACATCATCCTTCAGAAATCATTTTTATATGCTGAATTGGTGCGCAATAATTTTTTTATATTACTATCAGTGTTGCAATATTAATATTTTTTGTGGAAACCGTGATACAGTTTTTTAGGATTCTTTAATGAATACAAAGTTAAAAAGAACAGCACATATTTTTTTGATTTTAAGGCAATTTCTTGAAGTACAAGTATTTCTTCAAAACACCTTTTGAATGGTAGTGTGTTTGCATTTACTTCCTCTAAGGAATTATGCAGTTGAATGTATAACTGATGTGAGATGCAGACAACCCTAGATTGCAGCGTGTAAAATGAAAAAAAAAAAAACTAAAACAAGATGATTTGTAAAGTAAGGTTGCATAGACACATGCTCACTTACTGGTATACGATGCTTTACTCTGAAAGAGGCAACTCGTTTGATCTCATCCTCCTTGATACTGGTTGGGGTGACGAGCAGAGCAGGGTAAGTGTCACACACTTCATAATTACTGTTGATCTTACTGATGGTCCAGCTCTCGTTCGGCAAACCCTGCAGATAGTGGGGAAACATAAAAAAGAGAAGAGAGAACTATATAAAGGCTGAATGAAGCCATATTACTCTCAGTCAGACTATTCTTTTTCAGTGAAGTGCACGTCTCACCATTCTTTTATATTCTGCCACCGGATCATAAACCTTCCATCCATCCTCTGGATACTTCTCTTTGTATTGGAAAGCGAACAGGGACTGCAAAAGAAAAGGAACCAATGGATTGTGAAGACATGAACCAGCTGCACTCAGATTCATTGGCCAATCACTGCTCTGACATACCAGCTCATTGGAGAGGGGGAAGGCATACTTGGTCAACACCTCCAAAATCTCCAGGTTACTCTGTTCTTCCTTTTTATAAGCAAACCTCGGACTCCTCATATCCTATTGAGTCAAACAACAAATCCTTAGTATGGACAAATTGCAGTTTTTGAGGCAGAAATCAAACCAAATAGGATCAGATCTATCTTCCTTTCGATAAGATTAACATTTAATTATTCAGACACTAATAAAAAACAAGCATTTTAAATGCATAATGTTCTTTAGGTAACACTTTAGTATAGGGACCAATTCTCACTATTAAAGGAACAGCTCACCCTAAAATAAAAATTATGTCATTTATTACTGGCCCTCACGTTGTTTCATCTTCCGGACACTAATTAAGGTATTTTTAATTAAATGTGAGCATTCTCTGATCTTCCACAAACAGCAACGCGACTGTAAACATCGTTAAAAACTGTCCATGTGACATCAGTGGCTCAATGTCAGTTTTGCAAAGCTTTTGCAAACCCCTGATGTCACTTCGGACTATTTTACCGATGTCCCTGCTACATTTTTTTCGACCTGGGAACATTGCAGCTGTGTTGCTGTCTATGGAGGATCTAACAGCTCTCAGACTTATTAAAACAATATTTTAATTTGTGTTCCGAAGATGAACAAAGGTCTTACAGGTTTACAATGATACAAGGGTGAGTAATAAATGACAGAATTTTTCCGACTATCCCTTTAAAATAAACTAACCTTTTCCCTAAAATACTGATGTAGTTATTTTATTTGCTTAATTTCAACATGTAAAAACATCAAATATAATTTACACATGTTATATATATACGAAATAACCCCCATATATAGCATACATGAAACACACCAAAGCCGATGTATACAGGTGGAGAGCTTCTGAATTGCACTGCAACTGTTACAAGCAAGCACTAACCAAATATTTAAACGTTGAGCAGCAAGTAATCATTGGCTGTAATATATCAGATTGAGTTAAAACCTATTGGCCTGCATCAGTGTAAATTTTGGACAGAACTCACGATATGACAAAATATCTCTATTCAAATAAATGCTGCTTCTTACAACGTCTTTAAAGAATCCTGAAAGAAATGTATCATGGTTTTAAGCAGCATAATTGTTTTAAACACTGATAACAATAATAAGCACTAAACAAGCATATCAGAATGATTTCCGTTACCCCAAACATTTGAACAGCAGTGTATATACATTTAAGTAAGAATTGTATTCATTTATTGTACCAATTGTAGCCATACAGGCCTAATACTGAATACTGAAAGACGTTTAATAAACAAGATGAACCAGTGGAGCGGATTATGAACCAGCTAAGACAATAATCACCGTTATAGACATAGTCAGACTCTATCCAAACAATGAAACTGAGCTCTGCTTTGTGGGTGGATGTTTACTACAGGTGGAACATACAAGTACGTGGGTGGACGTTAGTGAATCTAACCTTACAGACGATCTCCATGCCACTAGTATTCTCCCCAAGACTCTGTACACTGATAGTCTCCAACCTGCTGATGGCCCCCAGGTTCACATCCAATATGAAAAGAACATCCTGCAGAGATGGATGGAACAAGACATTATTTGGGCATATAACACATTATCGAGACACTTTTAATCAAAAAGGAATTATTTCTCCATACCCGTTCTAGACTGACAAAGTAGAGTTTGTAGTCTGTGATGGTGAGTGTGCCAGTAACAGCCCCAGTGAAAGGACAGATATACATCACATCTTTAACTGCAGAGACAGAAAATTACAAATCTTGGCAGACACCAAACAAGCAGAAACAAGAAACGAGTCACCATGAATGATCCAAAATATACCAGTGGTTTTGATTGTCTCTCCAGCGAACAATGGGACTTCATCCACGCGGGGAGCCTGCCTTCGTGCATCCTTGAAAACCTGCTACAAGGTAAACAGACAAATCCTCTCAGAATTCACACAGCAGTTCTTTTATTCTGCTAATATCTTCATACATTATCGTTCAAAAGGAATGTTTTTTATGCAAACCCTTATTTTTTTTAAAAAGTAAAAAAACAACAACAGTATTTTCAATGCATTGTTACAAAAACGTAATGCATCCTTGCTGAATAAATGTATTGCTGTACAAAAGAAAACATTTTTACTGACCTCAAACTTTTAAAAAGTAGTGTGTTTTCTCATAATAATAATATAGCTGCTATCATAAGATCTTGACAGCAATAAAATAACTGAGTGAGTGGAAGAAGAAAATAGACATAAGAAGGTTAGAGCAAGCAGGCAGCTAGTGTTGAAGCGAGAGAAACTTGCCGTAGCGTGAGATGGCAGTTCATAGTCACTGTCAAACTGACAGCCATCTTCACCAGAGTCCTGAGACTGAGCACCAGACGCAGAAGAAATACATATCATGTGACAGAAAGAAAGAAAGAAGGAAAGAAAAGAGTTTGGTAAAAAGTTCTGTGATTTTAGTGTCTGTTTTGGGAAGAGAACGAGGAGGACAATGCAGCAAAGATAATAGCTGCTCTTTAGGGTCGATAGGTCAAATCCTCACACAGAGAGTGTGATTTAAGGAGGAAGAGAAAAAACATACAGCTGTTCAGCCATCACTACTTCACTAGAAGATCTAGGCTTATGGCAACTAAATTATTCAAATGTGTGTTATTGATGCTTCTGATGTGTTTCAATACAGATCTCAGTTTCTGGATCTCAGTCTTACCGTCAAGTTTGGCCTCCTGGATACCTGGAGATCACACATAGACACCAGACAAAAAAAAGTTACAAACACACCTTCATGAAGATGTAGGCACGCAGACTTAACACACATTAGACTGAATCCTAGCTGAAATGTCAAGACATTTCAAAGTCATTTTTTACCCCCAAAATCAGAGAGAACAAAATGAAGCCTTTTTTTAGGACCATCAATATTTTTTACTACCCACTATAAATGTAAAAAAAAATCCAATGCTCATTGCTTTATTTCATATTATTACTTTATATTATACTTTATGTTGTATTACTTCAACGGTAAATAACAAAGTTAAGTATACACACACTATCCTTTAAAAATGTTGGGTGATTTGTTCAACATTTACCAAAAAAAAACAACAACGTTTTATTCACCAACAATACATTGGTTAGTTGTAACTAAAACACCAAGCCCCGCCCCACGACTGACGAAACAGTGTTCGTGCACGAGTGTTTGACTTGCACGCGGATGACACATCAAGCGCGCGAGAGTTTGATATGAGCTCGCGGCCCCGTTTCTTCGCATGTACATCTGTTTTCCTCTCGCGGAAATCATTTACCGCGCTCGCCAGCATCAGTGGTGCGCTCGCTTATTAATGGCATAGATTTGCCGCCATAGAGTAAGTGTGTTTTTCGCAAGCTGGTTGCTGCTGCTGCAGTGGGGCGGGGGATCATGATAACTGCTCAGCATCGTGATGTCTATTGGCCATCGGCGATGGATGATGGCATCGTCTATCGACCCAACCCTACATCAAACCCTGCAAATAGTTATTATTGTTATGTTTTGTTTTCACATTATTAATGCTAACGACATCAACATTGTGTATTAGTGTGTAGATTTCAATTTCTGTACAGTCTAATGTCTAATTATCAAACCACTCGAATGAGAAGAGGTTCTTTTAACCCAATAAGCAAATTATTATTCTTTCAAACTAGTTCTCTTTCAAACACAATCTTCTATAATCAGAGGAACAATTATAACCGTAATATAATCTAATTTAAACCACGTGTTTCATAGACGCATAATACTTTCTGGAATTCCTTCAAATTCTTACCAGTACCAGTCAAATTAGAAAACATTGAAAGATCACTCACTGTTATGAATCAGGATAACGTAAGGAGTTCTGAACACTGACTGGTTTTGGCTTGCTCAAATATTGATTTTGGATCATTTATTCCCAAACAAAGTTAGGGTCTGCAGCTTTAACTGTAATAACTTAGCTGTGTAATGTAAAGCACACAAAATAAATGTTGTTACCATGACTGTGGGTTAGATCAATAAATAAAAAACATTTTGAGTTGACAAGTGACAATTAAATTAATTAATTACGTGTTCTATCGATGCTCTGCTTGGTAAATCCTCTAGTGTTTCCTCCCTTCCTTCACACAATCTCTTTAAATCTGAGCTGTTTGTGCTGAGGTTTTTCTTCTGTTTGTTCCTCTTCATTTCTCATGTTTTTTGCATTTCTTCAATCAGCATTACAAAGCGAGTGCTTACAGTGTAGCTCTGGGTGTTTCTAATTATCATAGATCACTGCTCATTAATATTAATTAATCCCATTTAAAGCTGTGAGTCTCAGTGGTGAGTGCATGTGTTTTAAACTGCGTTTTCAGTGTGATGTACAGAAACAGCAGCAGAGATGATGAAGCACACTCAATCTGACCGTTTGCTCAGAAACTTGGTGAGAATGATTTGTAATAAATATTGAACGCTGATAAAACCCTGAGTCAGATTAGATCGAGCCAAAGAAAACATTCTATCTCAGCATTATTTGAATCCTCAGGGGATTTAAATATTCACATGGAAATCAGTGTTTTAAACACGACTGACCTGATTCTGTGTTTGCATGGACCACAAGGGGACATCTTCTGAAGTTTGCAACATCTTCACACACAGACAATTGTGACATCACATAGAGTACTTCTGTAAATAAATACTATTTAAATTCATGCCTCACACACTTTAATACCCTCTGAATGGAACATATGCACTCCTTTCAAACTGGATTTATTTAAAAGCTTCACAGATTCAGACTGAAGTCCGTCAGTCCACTATCACTACTGTAAAGACTACAAAACCTACACCAATAACAGAGTCCTTTTCCATCTAAAGTCAGTTCATTGATGATTCTGATGTCGTCATCCAGTTCAGCGTTCTTCCAATGATTAGGACCTCTGCTTTATTGGATATGAGTTATAGAAATATGTGCATTATGTGTATTCCTGGTGACAGACAGGACTGTGATAGACCACCACGTAAAAAAGAGGAATTATTAGGTTTATTCTATATTTGTTTAGTTTGTTTTGTCTTTATTCTGAGAAAAGAGAGGGTATTTTATGTGTATATGTTTATTATTCATTCATTTAGTATATATCGTCCATTAAGGTTGAATTACCCATCTCCATTCCTGGACAGATGTATTTAAAGAGTCTCCTTGGCATCTGCTGAGTGTTTCGTGTGTGTGATGTTGAGCATTCTCTGGCTGGTTCTGACTGTATTCTGCTGACACTGCAGCTCATAAACCATCTTCTACTGCATACGCTGATAATTCACCAACACTGTGCCGTCAGGAATTACGTGAGAGTGAAAATTCTGTTTCTAAACCTCATTGGGCCGTTTAAACATTTTGGTGGACATCGGTCCAGGTCAGAACTCTTCAAAACAGAGCTACTTCTGAGTGTAATGTTTACCAACACTGACAGGGTAAGGTTGAGCATTTGTCTATGCATCGTCTAATTTTAGATTAATGATCTGGTCTTAAATAATGTTTGCAAAACGTCACGGTATTGGACAAAAGCAAAAAAAAAAAAAAAAAACGCTCACCTTGCATAATCTGCAAAATGTTAGTTATTTGACCAAAATAAGAGAGATGTACAAATGCATGTCATTTTTGTTTTAATGTAGTTGTAACGTTGTCAGTCTAGTCTGGTCGGTCATGTCATTCTGTTTTGCCCTTTGTTTTGTTTACATTATGTGTCCACGTGTTTTGCCTTGGTTGAAGTCCTGCCCCTGTCATCACTGTTTAATTTAGCCCAGCTGTGTGACCCAGGTGTTTTGTGTTTCCCTCCTTGTTTCTATGTGAATTTAAACCATGTCTTTTGAGTTTTCGCCTGTCGCTCGTTGAATGTTGAGTGTTGCACGCCTGCCTGTCATCTCGGTTCCTTTGTCTTTTTTCTCTGTGGACTTATCATTAAAGACTTTATGTTTCTTTGACCCACGTCTCCCGTTCCGTCCTTGCTCACCGAGAGGTGCGGCTAATCATGACAGAACGAGCGACCAGATGTATGGAGATGGCGTTTGCGGCAGGACTCGCCGAGCTGACGCTCCGAGACCCGCTGTTTGAGGACTAAGTAATGGAGTTTTACCAACTCGTAGCTCCGCGGCCAGGAGCGCCGATCCACAGTCCCACGGATGCCGGTCCGTGATTTCCAAGTCCAGTTTCAGATTGTCGGCCAGGAGAGACAATCTAGTCCACGTTATCAGATTTATGGGACGATATGCCATTCCAGTCTGCAGTTATCCGATCCTAGCCCCGAATCACGGTCGGGGGAATCGTTGTCAGTTCCGGTGTCCGAGTCATGCCCAGGAGTGCCATCTGAAATACCCGCGGTTCCCTATCCGCAGCTATTGGGTCCTATCCCCAAATCACGACCAGGAGTGCCGTTGTCGGGTCCTGGCTTCAGAAGGTCCAGCTCTAACTCTGCACTGACTGTCACGGCTCCCTCTGCTTCCTATCTGGTGACTTCCTGTTTGGCGGTCATTTAAGCTGGGACCTAACAAACAGAAAGTCGTGAAGTAATGTTTTGCTGTTGTGGACTACTAAGTGTTCCCCTGTTTTTCTTAGTTTAGTCAGGTCTAGTTCATGTTCATTGGTTTGCCCTATTTGTACGGCTGTAGCGATTCGCGATATGAAACCGAAATCGCGATACTCAGATCCACGATCCTGTGTCGCGGTGTGATAAGGGAGACTGCCTTTCCAATCATGTGACGCCTGCCTGCAAAAGTTGAGCTAGTTGAAGAAGAGCGTGAGGAAACATCGCAACCAACACAGAGATTGCAGACCTTCCTTTTCATTTAAGTCAGCAGTATGGCAACATTTCGTCTACCCGCTGGAGATAAAGGATGTCGTGTAGTCGACAAGACCCATACAATTTGCCGTGAGTGCTTTAAGAAGCTTTCCCAAGCGACTAGAGAGAGAGTGACTTCGCGAACGAACCGATTCTTTTGAACGGCTCATAAACATGAACGATGGGAGCCGAGTCGCGTTCTTTTTTTCCTAT
>JAUCMU010000125.1:9997916-10047335 GCA_032275025.1 Enteromius treurensis | reverse complement strand
TTATGTCCATGTACTGAACTGTTATTATTCAACCATGCCAAGGTAAATTCAGTTTTCCATTCTATGGCACCTTTAAATATAACATGATAATTGATATAAATATAACATGTCCTATTTCAACTCAAATCAAACGTTCACTTCCGTATGTTTATTCATTTGCTAAACAGAACAGTGTTAATTTGGGAGCACATACAGTCAGGACCCATTCTTGGGTCCTTATCACTCCACATGGGTTTATTTTGTGGTAACACCAACTGGCCGTACTTCATCACATATTTATTTTATACAATTATGATCTGATTAAGAGTGAAAAACACTCTCTAACCTTGCATTCATGGGTAATGGCTTCGGGAGGGACACCACTAGAGATCTGGCTGGAGATAGTGGCCGCTATCAGCTGTTTACACCACTCCACATGAGATCCAGAAGGACTGTGTGAGAAATACAAAAAACACACTCAAGCAAGTGCTTCAGTCAATGCATCTGCCATGAGCTGATATAATGTGAAACTACAAGCGCCACACTGGCATAGATGGACGCCTTTATTAATGTGTAGTGCTGACATCCTGTGGTCTGTAAAGATGACAGATGGCAATATGAGGTCAGAGAAATGTGTCACATAGCCTGATCTTTCAATGGTGAAAAATGCAACAACATAGCATCCTGGCTTTTTTTTAAAAATGCTTGTTTTATATGTCTTATTGTTTAATTTAATGTATCACATTATTGGTAACATTACTACTTTTAAATGATGGAATGATGCGTGCTAATAGTTACTTCGAATGGACAGAAATTATTTATTGTAATAGTTTTGATATTATTGTTTTCTGAGGACAAAGACATTATAATAAACCGTGTATACATATAAGGGTAAATATCTTAATATTCATATAGGACGCGTCTAATCTCTCCATCACAACAGGCGTGCCTATATCGCGCGTTTTCACACTATAGTTCGCTTTATTTATGGAAAATACAGTACATTTGAGCATAAACCCAAGTCTTGTACCTGTCTAATGAATCCACGCTGTCTTGTCGAGGTGCAGGGATGCCTCCTCCGAGGTTCCTCGGTTTACGCGGGACAGGAGGCAGCACCGGACTCTCTGAACCCGACGAATACGGTTGTTTCTCCATTTCTCGCCTTCCCGAGTTCCGTCTTGTAAGATGTGAACGTCTTTTATGTGTCTCTAGTCTGCTAGCGGAATCTGTGTGTTTAGGAAGTCATCTCTCTTTGGCTGTTCGTGTGCAGCAGCCTGCTTTGCGGTCGCCTCTCTGCTTCCTGTTCTGCTGCCTCCGCCGACAAATAGCGTTTCTCTTTATTTCTGAAGAGGAGGCAGCCATGACGAAATCTTCCCCCTGCTGTCAAACCCATATTTAGATCTCTAACATATCCGCAGCCATATAACATGCGTACGCGTTTAAAAAAAATACAAAACACAAGAAATTATGTTTAAACAAGCATTCGGAATGCATGTTTATATTTAAACATTAAACATTTGGAATATTTGCATATTTAAATATTTTTAATATTGAATTTATTATAACAATAATAAAAAAAAATCGTTTAGTCCATATTTAACAAAGGATAAGGAAAACAATTGTATAAGGGATGCCACAAAAACTGTTGGTAACACTTTAGAATAGGGAACGCATATTTACTATTAACTACGGCGGTTACGTCGATGAACTCCTAATTTGCAGTTTATTAAAAGTTAGTAAGGTAGTTGTTAATTTTAGTTATTGGGTAGGATTAGGGACGTAGAATAAGAGCCTATTTACTACTAATACATGTCTAATAGTCTAGTAATATGCATGCTAATAAGCAACCAGCTAAGAGACCCTAAAATAAACAGCAAACAGTTTTCAACACTGATAAAAACTGTTTTGGGCATTCTTAATCAGCATTTCTAAAGGATCATGTGACACTGAGGACTGATGGCTGCTGGAAGTTCATCTCTAACATCACATTTTAAAGTAAATTACATGCACCAATATAAACAAACTTATTTTATATTGCAAATATTTCACTGTATCAGCTTTTACTGCATGTTGTACTTATTGTACTTTTCTTTCTTCTTCAAATAAAATGTACAACGTAATAGACCATTTCAGGCTTATATCACATTAAAATATCAAAGGAAGCATCTGTTTGCTTTTAGATCTTATTGAATTGTCTGGAAGTCATCTATGTAAGTATGCTGTTTTCATATCACTGTGACAGTATACACATTTTGGTCTTCCGAGTATGCATTTTCATTGCAATCATGCATGCTTACAGGTCTTGAACGACTTCTTGATCCGTCACTCTAAGGTAAATTGCATTGGGTGGTTTAAATGCCATATGAGTGCATATAACAGCAATGCAAGTAATATTTTAAGCAGTGTGTCATACAATCAGAATTCCTGGAATAATGAGCATACAGTCTTTTCAATGTGAACTCTTTAAATTAATTTAATCAGCATTATGTACAGAACAATAGCTGGCCAACAAATAAAGGATACATGTGGGAATACAAAACACAAATAGATCCCTCTACACTATTAGGTCTAACTTAAGATAATGTCAGAAAAATATTCAGAGTGCAGCTTTCCTTCACTCAATCTCATGCGATGGGATTGAGAACAAAAGAATTCCCTACAGAATCAGATCATGTTACAAAGCAAAACCTAAATGCCCGTTCAAAAAAAAGAAATTATAAGAGGATGTCAAACAAATGACCTACAATTACCAAAACATTTTTTTTTTCTAATTACTTTCCTTTTTATAAAACTGTCAAATTTTACACTGAATAAAATAATTATATTTTACAACAATAGAACTTTCAACAGTAAAATAGGTTTTTGTTTGAGGTAATTACATAGTTCTGGTACTTGTACAAAATAAAAAATAGAATTTTGTCTTTTTTCCCCCCCTAAAAACAACCAACCGCAAATGGTTTGTTTGTTTATTGAACTTGTTTGTCTTCTTCACACACTATGGTTTAAACTTCATATCCTCATTGAGGTCAAAGTCATTAGAAGTTTTCTGAGGCAGCATGAGTAGTGACTCAATGCAGCCCTCTTCTATAACCCCGTGTCAGTCACCGCTGTCTTCCTCAAGAAAAGGCTGAATTTGGGACAGCTCAAACGCACAGCTTCATATCCCAGCCGCTCCGTCCTACCCAAAAGACTTTGCAGACTACACTACGTCTTGTTGGGAGCAATACTGTCAGCTCCATCAGAAACAAAATATTTGCTTTCTGTGGCAACTGCACATCGTTTATGGGGTTAAGCCACTAGCATGTAGGGCTTCAAACTGTTCAACTCCAGAACTCAGCAGGAGAAGAAACCGGTTTGCTCAAACGCACAGTGAATGGAAATCACTCTATTCTACCACTGATGCTGCCATAAAGAAAAAACAAAACTACATCTCGCTATAAAATATACACCTGAAAACCTCAGATATGAGTAAAGGCACCGAAAAGGTATCCACGTCGCTCACTTAAAAAACCCTGGTTCTGTTCAACAAGCTAATATTAACCGCATTTTCCTACCATATCATACACTCACCTGAGCAGCGAATGACAATTACGGAGGAAGAAGTAAGACATTTAGACGACATATCCGCTTCCTTTACCCTTTGAGGTCAGCCATTTGAGTTTGTCAAGCAGTTAAACCAAGTATACTAATGAAACGATTGCTCTACCAAAGGTTGAGGACCCTGTTTGATACTGGGCTGACTGGACACCACACAGGTTACAGTTCACCAGCACTCTCTGAACACCATTTAGATGCCCTCTTACCAGTGCTCAACATTCAAAAATGTTCTGCACAACGATCTAAACACTTTAGAACCCTAATAACACACGTAACGCAACACGTAATCCACATACGTCCGTCCTATTCCATCACTTTCAATCGTCACATGACCCCTCCAAACAGTATCCAAGCAGTGTCTGGGATACCCACACATACTCTGACTCCCTTTCATCCATAATTTGTGGCGTGAAAAAAACAAACAAAAAAACAGCGCTGTCACTTTAAGGCTTCTCTTTTCTTTTCATTTGTTTTTTTTTTTTTTTGCGTGATGAAGGCCGTACTGTGGTTTATTGCATAATTTTGTTACTGGTTATCTTCGATATCACTTCTAATTGTGTTACCATAATTACCACTATTGCTATGTACAAATGTCCAATGTCTGTAACAGTTTGTGAGTGGGATCAAAACGGTGTCTGTAAGTGTGTGATGTGCTGATTGGGCGTGGCAGCGTTGGGGGTGGAGCTGTTTGTCAAGTGGGTGGAGGAGGGGGCGGAGTCTGAGAGCTGCAGTTCCTCCAGTTTCTTCAGGTACTGATCCCTCAACGCCAGTAGCTCCTTATAGCGCTGCTCCACTGGACTCTGTTGCTGATATGCACAAATATACACAAACATGCACACATGAGAGGTGACAAATTTGTATAATAGCCACCAGAGGGCAGCAAAAACACTCTTTGGCTTCAAATAAAGGAAACCGATCACATCTGCATTTTTTTGATACAAATGTTTTTGATACAAACAAGACGCTGGAATACCAGGATAAGCATTTTGTATTAACCTGTAATCAGCTGGATGTTTATAATAAGAATGTTAAATACTCAAACATGGCATTATGGTCTGGACACATTACATTTGGATGTTTTTTTCTAGTCCATTGTTTTGGTGGCATTTAATATGTAAATGGTAAACAGCATTAATCTTTGTTATGACTGATATGGTAAAATGCTTATTTATGCCAATGCTGGAGCAGCTTCTGCAAAACCTCTGTAACTGAATGCGCGCGTGTGTGTGTGTGTGTGGTGATAAGGATGTTCTGAGTGACAGTTCACTGCAGTGCCAGTCAGGACGTAATTAAACTGGAGAGAGAGGATTTTCTGCACCGCTGAATCGGGTGCAGACACACGCACACACATAAACACTAAATCCCACCCAGAGGCAAAAACACCCACTATAAAAAAAGATGCACATGCCTCCCCCCCCTTCAGAAATCAGTTTGTATATTCCCTAAAAAGTCACCATACAAAATGCTATAGAAATTACAACTTGATTATGAATGTATGTTAATACCTGGTGTTGTATGCGAGGGTTCCACCTGATGTAATAAGTCACCCAAAGCTCTAGATGGCGCATGCTGGCTACAGGGTAAAGCACGCGACTGGACTCTGGTGTGTAGAAGGGGTTTATATACAAGGATGTGTCACTATTGATAAAAGACCACAGAGACACCGTCTTCCCCCGAAGGTTCTATTGAATGAAATGACATGAAAAGAAAAGAAGAATCAGAATAAACATTGCTCCATTATTTTAAGTGAATCTTAAAGGTTACTCCATCCCAAAATGAAAATTGTCTCATTAATCACTTGCCCACATGTCATTAACCCATAACATTTTTGTTCATCTGTTGTTTTTATCTACGTTTTTTTCTCACTTTTCTGGACCTTGAGAGTGTTTATTACTTGTCCATGAACCAGTCTAAAATATATATAATATCTAAAAAATCTTACATTTTGTTTCTGCAAACGAACAAAGCTTTTACGTGTTTGGAATCAAATGGAGGTCATCGATTAATGACAAAATTTTAATTTTGGGTTGGGTCAATATGTGTTCTGTTGTGAAATATAATTACAATGTATAATCATAGAAAACAGTTATTTTAAATTTTAAAATGTAATTTATATCTGTGATAGGAAAGCTGAATTTTCAGTCTTCATTGTCACATGATCAGAAATCATTCTAATATGAGCCAAAGTACAGGTGATTTAAGTGGTAATAACGAATCAGCTGTTGAATATATTGGTAATACAGCAGGTAAGGTGTTGAATCCTGTGGTTAGCAGTAGATGTAAAGTGGGACTTTGTTCCCTAACATTGTTGTTGCGGTGGACGGCTCTAGAGGGCCACCAGAATGAATGTTTCATCTCCCCAAAGTGCATTCTACTCTGACTGAGAGTCACTGAAGCATCCCTTTTACTCATGCTCTACTTCACACAATAAGCGCAGAGAGAAATAAAAAGCAACGTGTGCATGTGAGAGAAAGCAAGCAAAGGCCAATATATCTCACTGATGACAAGTGGCCTCCAATAAGCAGTGAAGAGGATTGGATTTCAGATATTTAGAGATAAAGGTGTGATAAAGTAGAGAACATTTTAATGGATCTAGCTTGTATCCACAGTGCATTTAATAATTATAAAATAAATAATATACAGTGAGGTCAGTAAGCAAACACTTAGAAAAATTTGGTTAAAACAAGAATTAAACAGGATTTAAAAAAAAAAATCATGTGAAAAATATTAAAGACATATTAAATTCATATTAATGCACTTTAATATAACTGACACTCCAATTGTTTGTGATGTGTGTGTGTGTGTGTGTTAATTCTTACATTGCTTTCACGGACACTCTCACAGTTGTAGAGGAAAGTGCCAAAGCGGCAGCTATACAGGTGATCCAAGATTATGACCAAGAGACGTTCATTAAATTCAAACGCTGTTGGGAACTGCAGACGTGGGAGAGAGATTCAAGTTAGAGAGATTTACTTGCATTAACGCATTAAACTCTAATTAGCTGGATAAAATCGTTTTACAAAACACATTATGAAAATGCATTCCAAATCTGTGTGATTTGGTTTCTTTTGCTGCACACAAGAGACATTTGAGATGCTGCTTTCTGTGTTATAAAAGTAGACAATAATGTTCAAGTTAGCTAATACTACTGCATACTTTTATATACAAAATATTATAATCTGAAGAATTCATATATTTAAATGATTAAACAGCAGCAAAACCAAGAAAGCCATGCAGGTTTGGAGTAGCATGATAGTTCACATGTTAAAACAATTCGATCCATACCTGTTTAGTCATTTGCCACACACAGTCAATAAACTGCACAAAGATAGGTGACCTGTCCTGGTCCGCATGGTTTTTGTCTCCATGGCCGATTCTCTACACACACACACACACACAGTGTAAAGTTAATACCAAGATATAATGATTACCTCTTGATTAAACAAAAGCTAATACACTCAGATGTGGTTTACACTTATTTATGCACCAATCACCTAATAACACAGCTGACAGACCTCAAAGTTCAATCACTACACGTGTGGTTTTACTGATGCAAGACTTTGTAAACTAAGTCGGAACTCACTGAAGCAAACTTGTGTCCAAAGCTGATCCATTCCTTCTCCAGCAGCACCTGGAAGCCCCTGAGAGTCCTGTAGTATGAATCCAGCATCAGCATAGCAAGAGAGGTGAGCTGAGCTGTGCGGTCCCAGCCATCACTGCAGTGCACCACCACAGAGCTCCCAGAAGACACTTTATCAGCCACCTGGATGGCCCCTGATAGCACCAGCTAGAGCAAAAAGGAAGGTAGTTACAGCGTGTTGAGTTTAATAATATATGTAATTATTGGTATGCATAAAAAACCCAAACCTTAATATGCTCTAGCCAGTGGGTGGACTCCAGGCTAGAGAGCCAGTGAGACTCCTCCACATTTGGGTAGACAATGTCCTTTAACTTCTTCAGGGACTCCCTCATGACATGGATATTATGGATGTCCAGAAAGACCAGCTCAGCGTTCTGATATGCATCGTCGCCCTCATAACCTCCTCCTGTGGCCTAGATGGTAAGAGGTTAGAAGAAGTGCAAAGGTTAAGATATGTTATCATTTAGAGAAATTCTGCACACTTGCTTTCACACTTCATGAACCTAAACACATTGTGCAAGAAAAAAATGTTGGATCAATAACGCCATTTCAAAATGCTCTGTCAGCGGTGTTCAGTGTGGCGTAGCTTTCAAGCACCACTGTGTTCCCCTTCTGGGTCCACATTGTGGTTGGTTTTGCTTTTAATTAGTTTTGCAACAGACGAAAACTGAAAACATACTCATGCAAAAGCAAGCAGTTTTGTTTGTCTAATACAAACCAAGAGTCCAAGACTGACTGGAAAACAGAAAGCAGCCCATACCTTTGGTGGATAAGGCCATAAGTTAGATATGAGGTGAACAAAGAGGTTTTTCATATTCAAGAACTTCTTGGAAATGAATTTGAATCTCTCAGATCTGCCAATGATCTTCACTTATTAGTAACCCTCTCAAATCTTACCTTGTTTGCCACAGCGTTGACATTAGGCCTGGCGTCATAGATGGTGAGTTTGGTAGTACCATTGGCCTCGCGGATTATGTCCAAATAACGCTCATCATCTTTGTTACGCTTGCCGCTCATTCCCACCAAAGGCTGGCTACACCGCATGATCACAGCATGGTTCTCTTTATGGAACCATGACAACACCTGAGAGGGGAAGGAAACGCATCATCATTACAGATGGTAAAGTTATCAACAAACATAACAAAACATCTTGTTGAATCAAAAATGAGGAAAAGAAAACAAATCCAAGGATGCACTAGGGGTGTGAACCTACACTGGTCTCACGGTTCGGTTCGATTACGATTAGCATGTAATCGATTTGGTTCAATACAATATCTCCATTGCACTGCATACTCAATTTTAAATTTTAATGTATGTAATTTTGTTAATAAACACAAACAGTCAGATATATATCCTCAAACTTTAATTTTACCTTCTCAATGAAAACACACATCTTGAACAAATGTATAATGAAATTATATATGAAATAATAATTTATAAACCAAAATTATCAGCTTGTGATTTCTCAGGCTAAGACATTGCTGTTTGACTTTCGGACAGTGGCTCGCTGTGGTGCTGCGATGGAAGAATGTTGATATTCGGCGGATTTTGGCCAAAAGCCGAGAGAGCGCGGCCACCTTAAGAGTGCGCTGCAATGCCAGATTCACTATACGAGCAAAGCATTTAACATGAGGGAATGAGCTGCAGCGATCATGATCGACGCATTATCTGTCACAAGCACTACATCTTTATCCGATACCTGCCATTCCTCGACAACCTGAGACAGTAGCTCTGTTCATAAAAGCCAAAATGTGCCCAGATGTAGGCTTTTAAAGAAGTTGGAGCATTTTTAATTACTCGCACTCGAGATCCGCCTCCCTCAGCCATTATATTCTACTGTGACAAAGCACGTTAGTATTTTATAACCGGTTATGGTCTATAACTGAACCGATAACGAATCGTTCTCGTCTGCAGCGAGTTGCATCGTAGAAACGAATAATTTTGACACCAATAGGATGCACAATTTGTATCAATATCATATTGGTCATCTGCCAGTATTAGGCATTATTTTTATTTGTGAACTATTCAAAATTGCATATATATCTAGTCCACAACGGTGCATGCTTAATTCCTTGCTTCTAAATTAAGATGATATTTTCCGGTATGCAATGCTTTCTAAATCTTTAAAAACAGTATTAATTTTAAGCATATATCAGTTGCAAAAAACCTTCAATGTTCATGCTGTGCACTATAATATTGTGATGTATAAATTCACTTAAAGCATTTAAAATGACTGACTGATTTTTTTAGAATTTTCATTCATTTAGAAAATGACAATAGAATTTTTATTGGTTACCAACCAATAACACAAAAATAATTATTAGCTTACTGCATTGGACAAAAATGTAATATGAATGCATCTCTGTCATTATTCTCATACCGAGATATAAAAATACCCAACCACATCTCATAGTAAAGATAAGCAAGTAAATACACAATTAGATGAATCTGAAAAGCACTGCTTTCTTTTTTATGTGCAAAAAGTTAAATTGACATTTTCCAAATATTTCCACTAAACAGCCTGCGTTCTGCAGCAGAAGCTCAAAAATGACCTTCCAGCAAAAAACACGTCATGATTTAGGCTTTTCATATTGGTCATCCATAAAAGGGCTCACCGGGATGCGGCAGCGGGAGCGGAAGGTAGCTACTCTTTTAAGATCTTCCTCTGTGGCCTTGTATGGAACAACAAGAATTGTGGGATAGGTGTCACACAGCTCGTAGGTCTTATTGATGAAAGTGACCCTCCACTCACTATTAGGTACACCCTGACAACCAGAACAGAAAAACAACACACAATCCTTAGTGAAAGCACACTGTGTATGCCATTACATTAGAATTATTATATCTGCAAGTGAGCAGTGAGTGGAAGAAAGATGAACAAGGTCAGCATGACTGCTTCTACGCCATCACAAGATCTGGCATCTGGTCCTCACCTGCCTCCTGTACTCTTCCAAGGCCTCATAAACGTTCCAGCCATTCTCCTCATACTTCTCCTGACTCAGAAAGGCAAAGAGTTGCTGGGAAGGTCAAAGAAAGAAAAAGAGTAAGTTAAACCAGTATTTCATGCATTCTACTACTGATGAAAGCCAGTTGTGAAATGCAGAATTGTTGAAACGACACTTCATAAATCGCACTGCATAAAGATCCATTTAATTCAAAATCATTTCTGAAGAGGTCTACAAATGTGCATTTGAGAGTAAAGTTAAACACCAAATACTAACCATTCCATGAGACAGTGGGAAAGCATATTTGAAAATAATTTCAAAGATGTCTCTTCGACTGTGGCCTTCTTGCTTCAGAGCAAATCGCAGGTTCCTCATGTCCTGACACACACACATACACAAAATGATTCGAGAATGTCAGACTTTCGAAAAGAGGATGCTAGTTTTGCTCTGACTTAACCTGCTCTAACCACATTTCCATACCATAGCTGTTCACATTCAAAGCAGAAGCTGTAAAGAAGTGCTCATGCTAACATTCACAGAAACTGTGTGATGCTACACATGCAGTATGTCAAGATCAAATCTGGCTTGCAACACTTCAGGATCCTACCACCACTTTTCCTCTCATTTGCTGTCCCACACTTGAGCAGTTATGGAATATGAATTTCTAGGGCTTTTTGTGAACAATACCTTGCAGGTGATTTCAAGGCCGTAGGAGTTTTCTCCCCGACTGGAGGCTCCGCCCATCTTCTCTACACGGCTTATGACACCCAATGGCACGTCCAGGGTAACCGGTGTCTCCTTTAAACAGGAACAAATAAAAATCTTACACACACTTACATCCGCACTATTAACACATCAGAGGTGACACTTTCAGCTCCTTGCAATTATAATAAATATGTGCTAAAGAATCTCACATTAGTTTGTTTATAGTAGGTCTTTTTTCCATCGAGCCGGTCCACTAACAACTAGATCTTCAATATAAAACATACGATTTCAAAACGGTGTGCGTTACTATGTAGATTAATGTAATCAGGGTTTTCTTTCTTTCTGCCACTTTGCCAGGCTGACAAATCATGGCAACGGACCCAGGCAACGATCAAAACAGGGCTGCAGGTGTCCGCTAACCATGTGCCAACCAAGGACAGAGCCAGCACAGAGATGAAAGCCTTTCTCTGATATGATGTGATACAAAATCCCTCCTCCTTCCTGTCCACTCAGATCCTTCTCTTTTCTCTTTAAATACAGACTAACAGATGTGGCGGACACTAAAAACTAATGCAAAATAAAGAATGCAGAAAGATTCCTTCAAAAAGGAGAAACTGAGAGGAAAAACTGAAAGACAGAATGAAATGGATAAGCTGGTTTTAAGCTGGCACCTGACATGGCCTCAGAATGACTGTGCTTGAACACGTAGAGAAAGTTTTTTGCAGTTTTGGGAAATGAAAACGAAAGTTTCTCTTACTGAGTCAGTGTTCTTGAAGTAAAGTCTGTAGTTGGTGATGAGCACCTTTCCTTTGACTGCAGCATTAAACGGGCAGATGTAGATGATTTCTTTATCTGAAGAGTAAAAGAGAGAAGAAAATACAAATAAAGCACAACGTTTATTTAATCCTATAAAAAATGTCTGTATGAAACAATTCAAGGTGCATTGAAGTTACTTTTGAAGAACATGTTGACAAACGAAGGCTAGTCATATCAGTGTTCACAACTGCCAAGCGGCTGCCATTTTTTTGAGATCACATGACTAGCCATATATTTATTTTGATAGCCCTCTATTATCAATTCGTTTCTATGCATATAATTAATAAATTCAACTATGTAATGCTTGCCAGCCAACGTAAAAAAAAGCTGATGAAAATTTCTACCACCTAGTGGACTGCAGTGTGAAATACTGGATGGTATATAAACAAACAATGGCGTCCCCAAAGATTTTAGAGTTAAAAGTCTTTAAATAAGCATGCAACACTGACTTGACTCAATTAGGTGCGCTATTGAGCATTTTAGGTGCTATGCTAATGTAATGTATACAGTGAACATGACAAATTCCATATTATTTTCATATGTACTGTATGCATGCAATGCATCCTGATTTTTTAAACCTCACACAACCTTTATGCTCAACTTAAGCATCCTGAATTATTTCGCATCAATAACTTTAGGCAGAGAAACAGCGCAGACACTGGACAAGGATGAAACCTCATAGTTTTCATGTGCCATGCACACTAACAAATGGAGCATACTAGGGCTGCACGATTTGGTAAAAATGTGCGATTCGATATATAAGTGGTTTGACTCAACTTGCTTGTTATAAAGTAAAATGCACACACAGATTACTAATAATGCTGAAATCTGAGATACAGTATGCAGTGCAATCTAGCAACAACAAATTAAAACTAAATTGTACAAAATTAAATAACAGTAACATCTTTACATTACAGAATTAAGTTTCATTAAATTAACATTAGAATAAAATAAAAAAGTCAAAAGTACAAATAAATAAAACAAATACCCGTTTTTTATTTTTTTTAGATGTTGTCCCAAAACATTTTAGCAGGATGTAACATATACTCAGTATATTTCTTTTGGTATCTCTTGTCCAGTGTGTCAATCATTTTCTCAAATCCCTCTTTGTTAAAAGTGCGTTCACACCTGAGATGATTTGGGCGAATATATCTCACTATTCACGCGTAGTCGGACGCTTGAACATGTCGAGTTTACACCGGTTTCACACTGCACACGTCAGCTGGGCATAAGCAGCGCGTATTTTCTCTGGCGCCCATGTTAACGGATGAGAGCTTTCATGCAGGGGCGGCGCAACAACGCGTAGTAGGTGCAGAGAAATGACATAAATCAAAGCACATGGCACACAGTGTTCGGAGAAGAACGCTAGAAAATAAGACAGAAAGATGCTTGTCTATAGCCTCCTGCAGTACAAGCTGCCAGAATAAAAGCACAATCGGCGCGCGCTCCTGTTCTGAATACGCGCTGCTTATGTGTGCGTTGTAAAGCCGGCGTGTTTAAAGCGCTGCTTAATTCGCGCGAATCCTGCTGCAGGATGTCTAATTGCGTATTTGCATTGACTTAACATGTAAATGACTTGCGCTTACCGCTTCATTCACGTCTGGTGTGAGCAAGAATGAATGTCTTGTTACGTCCACGAATACATTTATTGATTTAATATAAATTGCAACATTGGCTGTAATATAATCGCAAAGTCTGACATCGCGATTGCGATATGATTAATCGTGCAGCCCTAGAGAATACTATAAAAATCAATGTGTTTGGCTATAAAAAAATATTTAAAAAAATAAAAATATGTATTCCATTCTGCGTTATCTATGTTTTTTTTTTAAACACATTTGTTAAGTTGTATAGGTTTCATGATTTTTCTAACTAGACATGATTTTTGATTACTAAAATTTTACTTGGGTGCAAAACTCAAAAAACTCATTTCTTAAGTCCCTGTTAGCCCCCAAATGTATCATGTCTAGTCTAGCACCTTATTTGAACATTATTATTTGTCACTATTAAAATGCATTTTAAAATATACAAGTATTTTGGAGATTCTTATTCAATAAGAGCCCAGAAGCACACACATGCTCTCACTCACCGATCACTCTCTCTTCTCCCGGCAGCATGGCAACATCTGCCAGCGGCTCCATCTTCAGGCTCTCTCTGGACGCCTGTCAAAACATGCAGGAACATTGGATTGACATGGGCACATCTCTCACACGCACGCAAATGCTCTCAAATAAGGATGATCACAACAGTTTCTACACTACTCACAACATTAATACACTACAGTTCTAGATCAGACATAACTACGCAGTGGCATCTGATCAGAGGAAAAGAAAAAGGCTGGGGAAAAACCCGTGAAAGTGATAGGAATGGAAGAGGAAGTAGTGAAGAGAGGAAAATAAAGAGTAAGAGGAGACTGTCCTCTTTCACCCTCTGTCTGTGAGGACCAGTCTGATGCTCTGTGTGTGTGTGTGTGTGTGATCAGGGATCCAGATTGTCTTTCCCTGGGCTATTTTCCTGCTGCCAGTTGAAGGTTAGTGAACTGGAATGCAAGCTAAGAGTGCCATTCGCTGCGTGTAGTCATTTATTCTGTCTGCCTTTTGCTGCTGTTCAGTGTTTTGCACGTCGCAGCCCTGTGGGTAGAGTGAGGCAAGGGCTTCTGGGTATTGGTCTAGCCCGTGTTCTCTAGATGACAAATGGAGCAGCCAAACAGAGACACAGTGATCCTACAGTAGCTTGGAAATTAACCCGGTTCACACAAATAAGAGGTAGCTGGGTAAACAGTAGAGGACAGACGAGGAAGGGGGAGAATGAAAAACAGTCAACTAGTAAGAGGATTAAATGAGAGAACGTTAAAAGACATCTTAAAGGTACAGTGTGTATTTTCTGCAACATTCGTTAGCAATTGTTCACAGCCATCTGGGAAATCAAGCCCAAATAGCTTGGTTATAGTCATTTCTGCATATGAAGCTGCGATAGGAAAAAGAAAGAGAAAGAAAGGAGACCGAGATAAAAGAGACAAACAGAGGCAATCACAGAGACAGATGGACGGCTCTCTGTACAAAATCTCTCTAGCTGTCCTCGGGGACCCTGGAAAAAAAGGAGACTCGGGTTCTGCTGCCTATCACCTGCCAGGTGTTACAGCTCCACTAACATATGTATGGAACAGCAGTCTCCTGGCTCAAGCGCTAGCGATGTGCCAACTCCCTGTCTGCCTGGAATCCCCTCTGCCCAGAGAGGTTACATGTGCCAAGCCAGACACTGCATATGCATGTGTTTAGATGTGTAGGGAGGGGTCCTGTGCTTTGAACGGAAACAATCTATTTCGATTTAACCACTAAGACAAGTTCCCATTTGAGTTACTCAATTTTCACACATTAAGCAACACACACATGTATTACTAATCCCTCTATATACTTACTAAACAGCTAAGCTGGACTGAGTACACATTTTGGTCTTAAAATAGGTCCGCTAGATAAATGATAAATAACGTGGACATCAAGTTTTTTTTTTACACATCATGCATATATAATTGTATTAAGCCTATTCTTAATTAAATGAAAGCTAATTATTTTTTAAAAGTGCCAATACTGCAAGTGATCTTGGAAATGCCGTTTGAAATAACTCGAGCATATGCCTCTTCTATAGCATCTATATGGCTGCTTAATACTATAGGAAAGCAGAGCAAAGGGCAGCTCTATTGATACCAGTGCATTCATAATTCATGAAGAAAACGAAAGTCTAACCCTCCCACAACAGCATTGCACACTTACAGGATATTGTAGTTTGTAAAGCAAAGGGGGAGAAATGAGAAACAATCTGTTACAGTCAAAGGACAGGAGGACAGCACAATTACAGCATTTCTTCACACAGGCTTCACTCACGTTTGGGCTGGAGCTGTTCCCCAGAGGACTGGAGTTGTAAGGTGCTATAGGAGCCGAGGCCATCGCTGGGTTTGCTTCTTCCACCTCCACAAGAGACAAGTCATTTTTTTTTCAGCTCAACAATGCAGTTTTTTTTTTCCCCTGCTGGCTAGTAGTTCTTATTTGTAGGCTGTCCTGTCTACATTTTCGGTTGTCTCGCCATAAAAATATATTTCTGACATCTACATTTTAAAAAATGGGTATCTCTAGGACAGCTACAAATTTATGAAAAATATGGCATAAATTCAAATTATTGAACTGATTATCACTCAAAGGTTTGGGGTCGGTAAGATTTTTATCTCTTGTAGTCACCAAGATTCTTTGGTGAATATGAAAGTTAATAAGAACAGCGTTTATTTAAAACCAAAATTGACAAATATTATAACGGTTATTACATCTCAATTAATTTACTGCATCCTTGCTGAGTATTGACTTCCTAAAAAAAAAAAAAATCAAACTGACCCCCAAACTTTTAAATGATAGCCTTTGTAAGCCAATTAATAACCATGGTGTATGAACTATTAACAACATTATTAATAACTATTACCATGGTAAGATATGTAATTCAACATATTTGACATGACTAATTTGCAATACAAACATACAAATATTTACATCTGCAAGGCAAAAGCAAGCTCATAACCAAACAATGTCATTTGCTTCAGGCCACATTTTTGAACTCCCTGTATAGAGTTTGAAATTATACAACAGTACGACAGGCAGCAACGAAAACAGAGAGAAAGGGGGAGAATATGGTTTGCAAACCTGGGCCAGCTTCGACTGACATGCCATTCAAATTGTGCATTTTCTACGATCCCTAATGTTCTCAAAAAGCACAAGCCGCTGTTTCTAAAGTCATGTTCAATGTTTTGCTGGCAGAAACTACCACTGATGTTTCAGAGTGGAAGTGAGAGGAAAATATGAACCAGACTGTGAATAAAGAGCAACACCACAGCTGTGAAACTTAATGAACATCCTGTCAAGTGATGCATTGTGGGATAGATATGCTGTCAAATCTTTACTTGATGATTTTGACTGTACCATGGCAATGCCATAATAATTTGGACGTTAATTGTTTTAGTCAGCCATTATAATCTTAAATGCATAATATTAACATGAGTATAACCAAAATAATTATTATTTGTTTAATAAAAGTAACCAAACAACACAAATATGCCACAAGCTTTTTCATGTAGACACCAAACGCCTCAGCATTATGTCTGCATGCAAAAAACATCGCTAAATTTTCACTTTTGTCATGAACTGTAATGTTGAGTCATTGTAGAGCAAATGCGAAGCTCTGAGGTTCAAATGGACACCTGAGGGAATGACACATGAGGTTAGCGGTCAGAGACAGGTTTGTAAATGATTACAGCACAAGCCTGGTTAAGAGAGAGAGAGAGAGAGAGAGGGAGAGTTATTTATAATGATGATAGAACTGTAGTAGCCCTTACATGACGATGCATATTTACAGCCTTGTTCCCCAGCTGCCTACCAGGAAAATGGCTTTTAACTTACAGATAAGAGAGAGGAATGAAATCAATCAGTCAAGGGTAGTTTACTTCAAAAATCTCATAATCCAAAAACTCTCACCCCGAGGCTTTAAATGCCCGGATCAATCACGACAAAAGTAGCTAACGTACACACTTTCACTAACTTATGAGATGAGGTGATGGAAAATTGTGAGCAGTATTCATCTGGCCCATACGTGCACATATCCACTTCCACTCATACACAATGACAGATAACGACATACACATGCCAACGAGTTTCTCGGGTGTCTAAAAAGTTCACTTTTATAACTTCTCGCGATTCCGTGGGAGCTCTTCCACTGTGAATGTATTCCAGCACAGGACAGGGACCAGGAAATAGCTCGGGCCTATCTCTACGACAGCTCTCAAGCGCTACATTTACCCCCGAGTCCGCTCCAAGCAGCCCTAAATACAGACCAGACCCTCTCCGAAAAGTCATAACGTGCGACCCGAGCAAGCTTGGGTTTGCAAATGTCTTTACTTACCCAGAAACTGCAATTCTCCGTTCCTCAGATCGCCAGTCTGTTTTGCACCGCCGCAGGAAGCGCTCAGCCCGAGTCACGTGACAGCGGTCGCGGCGCCCATTGGCTACTTGTCAAATCGTATACTGCAAGGAATTTAGGGAGTTGTATTTTTGATAAGGACGGTGAAAATAAGGAGGTCGTTCTTAAAACATGCCGCCGTTTCTGTCGATTTCTAATATTGAAGATACTCAGCTTTAAAGCATCCTACCATGAAAAATTATTTGATCACACAAAATAAATACAATTATTACTTCAAGATCTATGTAATGTGCGAAAGCAAAATGAGTAATTTACAAAATAAAGAATTAAAAATAATCATTTGTCACTATATTTCATGTATATTAAATTAGTGTTGCTAATGGAAAAAAAAAAAAAGCCTTTGGAATAATGTATTTGTGAAAATCAAAAAAGTCAACAATCGGAGCAAGAACACATCCTCAGCAATATATAGGCCTAGCTTATATTTGTAAATGTTTCACAATAGCATGACTCAATCATGTTGACAGTCAACATTGCTAGGAGCTATAGGGTCAGAAATAGAGTAGCTAATTTGGGCAAACGGTAATCCTACATCTGTTTTCATTGTTGCCTGATCACAAATAACTTCTAGTGTGTCTATGCTGATGACACCATTACCTCATTTAGAGAATCACAAAAAAGTGCATGCCTTTTCCCATATAATTACAGATGACCAATAATTGTTATAGTCCTGTCACATCTTTTCTTTACCTTTACCAGTTATTTATATTTGTCACACTATGCATTGGTGTTCTTGCATGTTAAGCTGTCTGTATTCATTTAAGCCACTAAGCGGGTAGCATTTTTAATAAAAGTGCATACTAAAGAGTCTTGCTCAGTAGCTGAAGTCTAGCTAATGGCTGTGCAATCTGACGCATGCAGTGTCATAGTCATACCAATCATTCCATTCACTTCTTACAGATGGCAGTTAACTGTACTTCATTAGAGTCTGTCCAGACAGCATCTTGTGCAAATTATGGCTCTGAAAAGCAAGACAAAGTTACGCACAGGGTTTTTGTGTCCAAAATACTTGTAGCTTTCAAAGTGCAAATTATCAAGGTGATTTTACTCATGAATTATGTTGTGCTGCAATAGCTCTGATCTGTTACTGGAACGTGAAGACAACAGCTTAAAAAAAGGCTGCTTTTTATGTGGAAGCAAAACTGCTGATCTAAAAATGAAACAGTCAAAACCATAAAACAGCATTAAGAGGAACTATACCAAAAATGGCTATTTATATTCTTCTGTTTAATAAGGAAACCAAGCGCAAAACAACAGAGACTGTACTTGCAGAACCTTTAGCGTGCAATAAAGAAAACAATTCAAAGTATTTAGATACACATTAATGCATAGTTCTCTAAATCCTATATGACTTCACTGAATAACTGTAAGAAAATATGGGCTCACAGAAATTTGAAGCACCTTTATTAGACTAATTATTATTTGAATTTTAACATTCACATATTACTTCTAGATAACAGCGTTTTCATTTACCACAACAAAAAAAGCTACACTGTAAAGGAAATGAAACTGATTATTTCATCACTTTAAGAGCCAATAAATCTATTATTACAATGTAAAAAAAAAAAAAAAAAAATAGAAATAGAAATGAGAAATAGTGAACAAAGGTATTTTCTCTCTTAAATCAATGTCACAAATTTGATTATTTGTCCCCATCGCGTCCTGATAAGCAGGTGCCATGGTGCTCTTGTGGTCTTTTTAGCATAGTAGCTATCTCAACACTAAATGAGGTGTGGTGCTAATATTTATCTGTAGTCATAAATTTCACTCATAACACAACAAAACATAATAACAGGTTAAACAAAGACATTTTTGTTTTTATGAGGTTTATTTTCCAATCTAAAAATATGAAGACAAAATATAATAAATCACAATTAATCACAAATCAGAATGTCTTAAAGTTCATGGCATCAACTACATGGTCATGAACTACTGGAAACCCAAGACTCTGGCACAAAGGACTGTGGGTTTTATGCACTTACTGTGACAGGTGTTGCTCTTGTATTACATAATAGGTGGTGTGATCATATAATTTTGTCCCTCTGCTACAACGAGGCTGCCGTTTCAGTGTAGCTGGTGTGCACTTACAAAAGACATTCCTAGAATTGCTGAAAAGTGTCCTTGGTCCAGAATGCATCAAGATCCTTAAGATCCCCATATCGTTAGATGGAACCGATTATTACAAAGACACTGGTGTCTAGTGTAAAATGTATTATGCTATGGCAATATGACACAAGTTAGAGAACCTTTAGACTGTGCAATTATGTCAGAATGAAATGCTGTAACAAGACTGAGAAATATTGCACTCCAAACCTCCCAATTTAAAAACAAAAAGCAAAAAACCTTCTTAAGCCAGACTGGAGTACCAGAAGTCCAGTTATGTCAAAAACATAACAACATTTTCACCTTTGTAATACATAGTATTACTCCAAAACTAACCATACTGTCTTGCATAATACAAATTACAATAGAGTTTCCTAGTGTAAAATATTTCATTTTCAATTTCAATGTGACCCTCATTTCTTTACATCATTGCATTTTTGTTTTATTTATTCTTTTAATAATTATTTACAGAGAAATTCTGAAGAATTCATCAGCAGAAAAGAAGCATAAATATGTGTACTTCTCTTTTTTATGTTACAGTTTAAGAAACCATATTTTACAAAATACTTTATGTACACGACAAGCCCCTTTTGAAACACCCTCAAATAGTTCATCACAGAAATTATTTCATATGCTTTTTAAATAGCAAGAATGAAAGGCTGCACATATGAGCCTGGTCTGGCATGAGACTGCCAACAATACTGTTACCACATTACATTAAAGGGACAGTTCACCCAAAAATGACAATTCTGTCATTATCTACTCACCCCATGTAAATATGTAAATACAAGAAGTTTTGTCTAATACAATAAAAGGTAGCGTTGTTTTAACCCCCATAAACTTTCACTGTACTGATGCAAAAAATGTTCTTTAAAATGTATTCTGATGATGACAGGATTGTCATTTTTGGGTGAACTATCACTTTGACTGAATGAGAACTTTCTTTACACCGCTGGGGAAAGCCCATGATTTCATAAATCAGTGTTTCACTCCATAATAGATTTGATGATAATTGCAATATTATTAAAACAGCGCAGAGAGCACTGGAAGAGCAACCATTGAGAAAAGGAAACGGCATCTTATAATATAAGCCAGTTTAATGACGGCCAAAGCCAGGCTTAGCGGCGGCTAAGCAGTGCCTCATTTCCACTTATACATTCTCACTAATGCTAGCCAGGAAAAAAAAAGGCTTTAGAACTTCAAGGTTGGTTCACACCAAAGATGATAATTATAACAACGAACTAAAAGGTTTTTAAGCCAATCAGATGCCACTCAAGTTTGCATGTATATAGGACCCAACACACTTAATAATTTAGAACAGAATCAACCCAAAACAAAATTAAATTTCTCAAGTTTGACACAGCTTGCCCAGGTAAAAACAGCTTGTCCATGGCGTCAAGATGTTCTCTAACAGAATACAGCTGATTGCGCATTTCATACTTCTTTTCAGTAAGCGAAGAACAATAATGCGAGTATATCGGGAGCTGCAAACAACGGTGCGGTTATAACAAAAAGAAATTTACCATCTGTTGATGTGGACACTAATGTAGTTCTTGTTATAGTTAGCGATATTGGTGTGAACATGCCTTTACAAAGCGATAACCTCACAAACCCATTCTTGCGCTGTGTAGTGATTTTCAAACCTAAGACGCTCTTGATCAGTCCCTATGAGTTTTGCTCAAGGTATTCATCTATCATGGTGAGATTGTTCAGCCAGTCTTCGTTGTTGCCCACCAGAGTGTCTATGAAGTCCACCTCCGCACCTCCACCGCCTCCTCCTCCAGGTCCTTGTAATCCTGCTGCCATTGCCCCATTGCTCTGATGCTGTGGGGTGTAGTCATAGGAAGGCAGTTTATCTCCTGGGTTGTAGCCCTGTGGCGAACAGTGTTTCCCTGCAGAAGCAGTCTGGTAACTAGGAGGCCCCATCCCATGGGCAGGGTGCATCATGGACGGACCTCCTGGTTTCATAACAGCTAGAGAGGAAAGTGGACCTCGCATTCTGAGGTTCTGTTGGGACATGGAGGATAGCGGCTGGGTGGTGGGCATCTTCTGATCAGGTCTGCCAACCAAACCAGGGGTTACTTGATTAGGAGCAGGACGGGAACCAGGGAAGTTGGCTGGCATACCTGCCATGCCAGATCGCTGTGGAAACTGAGGACCTCCACATCCAGGTAGGGCTCCTCCAATGGGAAAAGGATGTGGGTGATTCGCAGGGTCCATATGCTGTTGCACCCCTTGTTGGTGCTGCCAGAGCTGGGACTGTGACGTGGGCGGCTGCTGCTGCTGCGGAGGGAACATCATGCGTGACTGAAGAGTTCCAGCTTGGTGCAATGCCTGCCGCAGGTGGTGGGTCGGCACGGGACCGCTTGGTAGGTTGGGGCATGGCATTCCCGGTCGCGTCACAGCGTGAGCGGGATGTAATGGTTGACGTGGAGGCCCACCCATTCCCATCATGCTCTGACCAGGCTGCATCGCCATTCCAAAGTCTTGCGAAGGGTGGCAGAGGGGTTGTTTGGAACCTTTGCCACACGCGTATCCTCCAACAGACGGGCCCATCTGAGAGACCGAGCTGGAGGAAAGACCCATGCGGTTTGTGGGTAAAGGACCACTATGCGAGAGCATGGAGGAATTTAGCTGTTGAGAAGCTCCCAGAGGATATCCGCCACACTCTGGAGGGAGTGGTCGACTTGGACCTGCAAAACAGCATAAATAGTTGACTTTCAGCATACTACTGTTAAAAAGTTTATGGTTGGTAAGATTTTTAATATTTTGAAAAGACATGGGGGTATTTTATTTAAAATAGGCCACTGAATGTAAAAATAAAGTAATTTTCAGCCGCCAATAAAAGGCTTCAGTGACTCATGATCATTCAAACATGCTGATTTGGTGCTCAAGGAAAATCTCTGCTTATTATCACTGTTGAATACAGTCTTGCCACTTAATATTTTAGTGGAAATGGTAACATAGAGGTCTTTTTTTTTTTTTTTTTGTATTTAATGCATCCGTGTTTTAAAAGTTTTTTTTTTTTTTTTTTTTTTTTAAATAGAAGTAAACATTTAAATTGAAGTGTATATAGCTAAATTCTGGCAGAAAATAAAAAGTAGGCCTCATTTACTTTTGTACAAATTCCATATTTATGTGCACAGAAAAGATCTCACTCCAAAGGCTGCACTTACACGTATTTTACACAACTAATAATTTGCATAAAACATACCCAAACTATGTCTGTATAGGCCTCTGTTTTTATATTTTTAAATATTTATTGTTTAATATTAGAGCCAGCTATTCCTTATTATTTACAAAAATGTCATATCTCAATAAATAATTTATCCATGGGAGCATTTTTGCGTGTGCAGTTTCAGAATTTTCTGTGAGTAAACTCATTAAGGGATTTCTGCATTTTGAAAAATGTCTTTCTTTACATTTTATGCAAAAATGGTGAACCAGACCCAGTTTTTACCAACTTGTATGTGGTGTGCTGACGTTAAATTACCTTGAAATGGTGACACCTGTTGGCAATCTGCGATATGCCCTCCATTCATTTGCTCCATATGCCTTTGCTTTTCCTGTGAGAAACAGTAAATTATACATTACCACAATTAAGGCAATCAAATCCTATCTCTTCAGAAGTGCACAATAAAAGGCCATTCATCCTAAACACCAAAATTACAATATACCAGAACAGTATATTCAAAAGCACTGACTTGTTGAAGATGCTTGCTTATTAGCTGATTCTTAAGCATTGTGTTGTAACTGCTGCCCTGGGACTGCCGTGGCACAGCTGACGGAGGGTCCTGAAGAGGTGGCACCATACCTGCACCTTGATCCTAAGACACACAATAAAAGAAAGATCACTATTAAAAAGCTGCACTCACCTTTAAACTACATCTTTGTAACTGTGCATAACTAAATGTGTCAAAACAACGGCTGCCATATTCACACAGACATGATCTCACCTTCACTTGACCCACACAAACAACTGTAACTAACTACGTATAATCTCCCCGCGATCAAAGACGTGACGCCATTCAGCGTAACTCAACACCGCTAAAAAGGTCATCTCAACAAAGCCCACATGTTCTAACAGGGCTTCTTTCCTTAGCAAAGTTGTAAACATCTGTAAATAACCACAGAGGATTCAGACCAGACCCTGCCTTCCCAGAGCCACGGACGTTTGTTTTCGTTGGCTTTGTCTGAATGCACCCCTCCACCCGAAAAGTCTAGATAGGCATTCCCATATTCCCATTCCCACAGAAGAAACGCTCCCCACCCTTTTCCCTCGCTACTCCCATCCAAATCCTGAAAACACATGCGTAACCGGAGTAGAACATTAATCACAGACCATTATGAAGACGTGGAGAGATAACTACTTCACGTCTGACATACTGTCCATGGCAGAACGCAACGATCTGCTTCACGTCACAAAGACACAAACACAAAATGAAATTACTCTGTTTATTATGCGAATTCAATTAAATCTCCAACTACATATGCTTAACCTCACACATAGCTAATATCATGCTCAAGAACAAGCAGAGGTAATCTGAGGCACTAACAGACACTCCTAGCATGAATCTGGTGTAATCATCTTTGCTTGTAGCAGGCCGGGTGGTGAAACGGCTTCCCAGGGGGAATATCTTTGTGCTTTGCAGTGGAAATGAATGGCTTGTCTGCAGCACTAGTGCTGGTAATGGATATTGATCCAGCACTTGGGTATGTGCAGCAGGAATGAAGAGCTGGTTTAGATGCTTTTGTTGGTTGTTTTGTGTCAGGGCTGTGCCTGAGAAATTGTCTGTGCACGATTCGGTTTGCCAGCAAGAACTAAAACTTCTAACACTCACATCGGTTTATTCTTAAACGAACATTCTTTCATTATTTAGTAAGCTTCAGTCACTTAAAGCCATATGGCTTTGTGAAGCTGAGTGAATGATGCCAGTATTTTAATTTTGTGGGTCAAACTATCGCTTTAAGACTTTGAGTAACGCTTAAACGTTTTTTAGACGTTTTCTGTTTCATCAGCCGCTCAAATTCTCCGCAAAGCCAAAGGAAAGAAAACAGAGAGCTGATTAGTATGATAATCAGCGACTCTCTCACAAACCCAACAGGGATATATTAACAAAAACCTCGGGTTTCTCTCTAAGCGAACGCTAGATGGCGCATGCGCACTCTCACAGTCCGTAACAATAAACAGTAACGCACTACCGCTCCGCGCGTTTAACAGCTTGATCCACCTCAAGAGTTTACGGTGGGCTTGATCGATCCCTTTATTGTAAAAACCCAGCATGTTCTATATCCAGTCAGTGGAAGTGTCTTTAGTGATAAATCTAAATGATTACTGTGCCTGTACTCCGTGACCTATGTTTTAGTCTGTCAGGACGCAGCTTTACGCGCTCCATCCGGGAGAGCTCGCCAAGTTAAACAGCGTTTCCGATTGTGCCCTCGATAAGAGACGGCCTTTCATTCTTCCCCCCTGTTCTGAGCTACACCCCAACACCTCACAAGCTTTCCACAGCCTCCAGCAACACACGCACGTTTCAAGTAAAGCAGTCCGTCAAGCAAGCCGCCTCCCCTTTCCGTTCCGCGCGCTCACTCAGCTTTTCATGCAACTCACATTTCAGCGTGCATTTAATAGATTAGATATCACAGCAGCAGAGGTTATCAAAGCAATCCGCTGCCTTTGTTGTCGAACAGAATGCAACCGTTCCTGTGCGTACAAGACGGTAACAAAGAAAGAGAGATATGTTTAACCCCGTCAAATCCATCGTGGTGGAAAAAAAATGTAAATTTGGATTGCTCTATATTGCAGTGTTGTATTTGCAATGCAAAATAAGTACAATTACAATAGAGAAGTACTATTAATAAATAGAATCATCAATATAAAAGGTATATAATTAGAAGTGCAAAATATTATTTCTAAAGCAAATGTAAGCAAAATGACATTAATGAAAAGTTATTTAAAGGCGTAATGATGAAAAACAGCACTAAATATGCCCTAAACCACATAAAAGAGACATAATTACCCATATCAAACTAAAAGAGAAATAAAACCAATTATGCATTTGTGTGCTGCAGAGCTTGAAAGGATGTTCTCTCACTTAACCCAGAGCGTGCATGTTTGACCTTGCTTTTTTGTCATCTGAACTAAGATTATTATAGTTTTTTGACATTTCAATATATTTAAAAATTTTTCATTTTAGTTTTTATTTCATCATTTATTTAGAAAAAGTAATATTTAAGTTAATTTATTATAGTTTTAAAAGATTTATATTACTTTACAAGATTTATTTATTTAGCCCACTACAGTACAGTCCACTCCGATACCTACTGTAACTTACATACAGAGTGAACTGTGATTGGTTGTTTTACCATAGATGCATTTAACCATAAACTATTACATTCCTCCAGTGTTAAACATTTCGTTACATCCTTGGATTGAGGCCCCAAATTAAACACCAAGTAAGGCTTTATACGCCAAAAAAAAAAAAGTGCAAAATCAAATCTCTCTATATTTAGGTCCATTCTGCAGGCTTTAGCTAATTTTCATGGGAAACCGTCTGAGAAGCAGCAGTGCAGGACTATAGGAAGGCAAAGAGAGAGAGAGAGGTTGTTTGTTGAATGTCAGTGAAGTCGCTTTGTCATGCAACTCCAAGTGACCTTGCTGGGAGCAGAGAGGGGGAGGGACAGAGAAGGTGGGAAAGCTTATGACTGCAAGAGTTAGGAAAGAATGAGAGGAGGATGAATGGAGTGGGCAGAAAGCGAGGAATAAGAAGAGAGAAAGGGACCGACTCAGGCACATAACTTTTGCAAAACAGGTAGAATTAGAAAGTGCAGTGGATAACGGAAGCAGACACAAAACAGATAGAAAGGGAGAGCGCATGGAAGGAAAGCGTGCGAGAGAAAGTGGGACAGAGTTGTGTAGAGAGCTCCGCTCTGCCGTCCTGGCAGAAGTCCAGCTGTCCAGAGCACAGGCAGACACTAAGAACTGCTTTTATCTCTCAGTAACCAAGTTTATTTACGTCTATTGCCTTGATGGTGCATAGGGTTAAAGCGCTATGAAATGATGACCGACACAATTTGACTTTCTTCACAAATGAGCGTCTGCCTCGAATCGATAACCTCTGATAATATTTAATATGCGTGCCCTGATTTATGCGTGCGATATGTACACGTATGGATGTGTGTGATAGTGGGAGCGGCTCACATCATCAGGCATGAGAGGAGGATGTTAATGAATGTGACGCCTGACCTACTTCCACAACAACACATATCAGCTCCCTCACTCTCTCTCTCCTTCTCCTTCTCTGTTTGTGTGGCTTGGAGACAAGAGCCAGTCTTCATGCCAGTCTGGTTAGCCACATTGTGCCATGTCTACCATATACACCCCATCACAAAAATCCAGTTCCTGGGGCGCCAAGGATTTCCACGTGTTTTGTTCAGACATGTAAAAATAGATTTTTAGATTTTAAAAAATCCTTTCATTGAGGGAGAAAGTGAATAAAGCTCGGAGGTGTGTGGGTGGATGGATGTGAAGGAGAGAACAAGCTCCCCCAGTCTTGCTGCTTTGAAGCCTGCTAACTATCCTGGGACCCTTTGAAACACCGCCTCAAATTCCCGAACTGTTCCTGGCACGCACTTCTGCACATGCACACACACACAGACAGAGACACACACATATTTACCCATCCCCCTACCAGTGCCAGACACTGGAAAGCGTAAGATGCGCACACACACACACACACACACACACACTTGTGTGATAAAGCATGCCCACATACTGCATTCACACAAAACATATTTGCACATTAAAAATGTTCTCACACGTACAGTACACACATTCACACACACCTGGGCTTAGAGGGAAAGAGCCGCTGCCAGGCTAGTGTTAACTTGGCAGAGTGCTTAATTTATTCAGCATTCATTCCTGCCGCAACTGGGCTCTGTGTCCTCAACCTTGCAGAACCGCAGAACCGCGCTGGGCTACGATATCTTCTGTGCGGCTCTCACACCTTGGGCCCTGGCGGACCGTTCTAATTATTACTTAGTAAATTCTTGAATTGCTTTACTTTACCTTGGCTGTCTTCTATAGATCTGTCTCAGCAGTTCTACAACAATGAGGCTTTCTTTCTCTGCGCTGGATGAAGAGACTTATTTGTTTGCGTTTGTCCGAGCTAGGCCCCTCCGAAATACCCTGGAACCATATTCTCTACCATCTGTGTACACCCCCCTCCCACCCCTCTCCTGTCCACCCTCCTCCCTCCATTCCACCTCAGGGCAAGGTCACTCGGGACGGGCTCTGCTTAGCCGCTACACTACAACACAAAGACAGCACGGTCGGCCTTCAACTGCATCTGACCGAGTGTTTTATTAAGCAGTTTTAGCCCATGTTACGTCTTGTACTGTTAGCATGAATATTCTCCATACAGTGTCAGACCTATTAGAAATTCATTTTTGTACACTGAATAACAAATGAACAATTACACTAATCATAGGAATCCTTTAATATTAAAAACATCTCTACAGAAATGGATTCAATCACAAATCTCATTGTATGAGTTCTTGTATGTTATAGACCAATATATCAGCCAGAAAGATATTGGGTGTGTTGGCTGAATGTTTATATGTTTAATTAATATATTTATGATTAAATTGAAATATTTCTAATTGAGTAAATAATGTTTATTTAACAACTGAAAAACATTTACATATTATTTAAATAAATAAAATAGATTATCGAAGTTAATACAGTTTTTATATATTTTTACATTAATAAAAAATGCTTAATTTATTACACTGAAAAAAAAATGTAAATAGATTGTTAGTAAATTCATTCGAGTAAAATTATTTCACTTAAATGCTATTTAAATATTTACATACATTTTATCATTTATTGCATTTGACATAAAATGGTTAATTAATACATAATATATCATAGAGGTTTGTAATGAAAAAATAAAACAGAAATCTAAAAAATGAACAAGTACAAAAACAAACAAATAAAAAGCATATATCTACATTATACCAGCCAGCGATTGGTCATTATTAATAGAATTTAAAACTGAATGATTGGCGACTACTAGATCACATGTTGTATTTAGACGGTGTCTTTCACTTCCTCTCTTCCATGAAAAACACAGGCGGCTGTAACTGGCTGCTCGCTTCCCTGATGTCTTACAGTCCCCTATGGGGGACAGACCTCTGGCATTTCTTCTTTTTTGATCTGATCACATGTTCAGCCTTTACGTTTCTCATCTACTGGGCAAACACAGTGTCTGTTTGACTACACAGACAGGAGGGCTTTGTTTCCAATGTAGACTGTTTACAGGGGGAGAGAAAGTTTGATTTCCATGTAGTTCTCTTGAGATACTGATACCTTGCAGGTGTATGTGCGTGTGTGTGAGAGAGAGTGTGGTGCAGAATACCAAACACACAGGTCTGGTGGCTCATATCTAATAATGAGACGGGAATGGGGAAAGATTATCTGGAACAAAGAAATGAAGAGCAGTGTGTTGCTTCAGTGTACCATTCGACCTCTCCTTTCCAAAAACCAAAGACACTTTCTACAATTAAAACACACACACACTTGTTTTTTTTTATTATAGTGTTGACTTTTCATTGACTTCTACCATTTTATACTGAGCTAATGATAATTTCTATGACCTTCCTCTAAAAAACAACCCTGACCAAAACTCTTTTTTTTTCAAAACATTCAATTATCATTTACTCTCCCTCCAATCAGTGTCAGTCTTTCTTTCTTCTGTGGAACCTAAAAGAACAGATTTTGAAAAATATCCCAGTGCATTTTTGTTCATACATCCCCAAACAACAGCTTATTTATTCATTTTGCACTTTTTTACAGTCTACAGAGGAAATCAAAAACGAACATCCAACTTCTTTTTTCTGACAGAAGAAATAAAAAAAAAGTTTGGAATGAGTGAACTATGACAGATTTTTTGGGGCGCTATAATTTTAAGACATAATTCTCCATGTATCTTCAGCTGTTTTCTCATATGCACTGCTGGCTAATCCCCAAAATGCAAATAAACTTGCACGCCAGGGAATAATTGACCAAAGTTATTAATTCGCTCTTTAAACCAGATATGTGTACATGAACTCTCCCTAAGAGGCTTCCTCACATCACAAACACACGGTAAAAAACACAAAACTTTAGCAAGGTTCAGTTTGCATCCTCTGGGATATGCATGATGAAGCTAAATATCCACATTTTAGTTTAAAGAGCACTGAAGCACAAAAACATATTTTAAACAAGCACTTCAGCAGCACATCACAAACAGCGTATGTGCAGTTATTAGTGAAAGCTGAAAGAGTTTTTAATTATTCATCCTCAGTTTAGAGTTAGAAAGAGAGTTGTTTGCTATATCGCGGCAGTCTGAGAGATCTCCGAGAACATGCCGTGGCTCCTCTGGCTTTCAGTTTGCAAGAACAGTCAACAGCACACCAGAACTTCCTTCCTGTGACCACAAGTACATGTGTGTGTGTTTGTGTACAAAGAGGCATGAGCATCAGGCAGTACTACTTCTGTCTGAGCACCAGCGCAACACCTTCCCTGGAGGTTATTCATACACACACACTTCCCTCATTCCTGGTCATTATGAGACTCTTTTATTATTTAACTCTCCCTCGTTCCATCCCTATTCAATCTGCTCTCACACACACACACACACACAGACAGTCTGAGAGGGATCGTGGGGGTATTACTGCTGTCAGGATAGATCAGCTGCTTAGACCACTCACCCTTGTCTAAATCAGACTGGTAGAAGCTACATGAAACAGGCAATCCCTTACAAACACTTTATAAACACCTCAGACGCTCTTTCTAAACCTGTAATCGTAGCTTATTAGCCTCTAAGACACTCCACAAAGCTACCATGACAGGTTGTCGCCCTAAAATAACACTGATTCCTCAGGGTTTTATCTTCCTCTTAGCACACAAATGTTTTTGTAATGCATTTAAGTTTTGGCTTCCATTTTAAAACTGGGTGAGTGAAACACTACAAGAAATGCTGAAATTAGCAATTTAAAACTTAGCGCTGATTTAGCGTATATTTTAACCAAACCACGTCTGTTAGCTAAAAGCTTGAGAAAATGCTATAAACCCCAAAAGGGTCACTTGGCTACTTAATAAATAATTATATGAATTAAAAATACAAATAAATTCACAGATGCTGCCTCTATTTGATCAAAACACAGTGAATAATGGTGATATTTTAAAAGCTAAATTGCCAACAGTCTGATCCTTCAGAAATCATTATGATATGCTGATTTTGAGCTCAAGAATGAGTTGTTTTGGTTAAGCTGCTGTATATTTTTGAAAACGTTTTTTTCAGGATTATTTTAGAAATAAAAATGCAAAAGAACATAATTTCTATATTAAATAGAAATGTTTTGTAACATTACAAATGTCGTTGCAGTCAAATGCATCCTTGTTATATAAAAATGTGAAATACACAGTTGACCAATTGCAGTTTAACATTACACAGAAACTGACCCCAGTGTGACTGACCAATCACAACCAAATATTCCAAATAATGCATGAGATGTGTGTGTTCATCTGCAGCCCGTTCAAGGTACTTATTGCAGTGGGTCCTTGAGATCCACAAATTCTTGGCTCTCTTCATGCAAGGTTAGCAATTTAAATCCACTGATAACATGTACATAACACACACACACACACACACACACACACACAATGTCCTTGAGCACTGTCTCCTTTTATTTATCTAGTATCTCAATATCACTCCCCTTTCTCGTCATGATGCAGAAATGTGAGAGGCTCTATAAAAAACCCATGTGTTTTTATGTGGCTGCTCTTTCTACTCTATTTTCCTCAGTATGACAACCAGAGCTTTAATTTGATCAGGAAAGGGAGGAGCTACCAAAAAGATGTGAAAACACTACATTTCAATTCAAGTTGTTACAACTTTGTGTGTGTGTGCACAATAACATTGACACTGATTTTCTTAATGTTATTGTAATTGTTTTTTTTTTTTAAATTATGGGTAATTTCAGACATTAAAACAATAAAATAAAAACACTACTTACATTTAACAGCTTTTTTAGTGCAGTGAGATTCTGCTGTAAATGCCACAAAAAAGATAAATGTCACATTTAACATGTTTGTTATTGATATATATAAATATATGAAATGCCGCTGCATGATGCTCTTCTTGCTGACCGTTCATTTTACGGCTTTGAAGTTTCTTGCTGAATAAATAACTCAAATATTAGTGTTTAAACAGATATTTTTAATGCAGAATCAACCTTTTTAATCAGCGTCAGACATATTGATATTTCCATCTTTCTTTCTCTTTCATTCTTCCCTCTGTCTCTTATTCTGTCTTAGTTTCTTAAATGTCTTCTCTTGTTTTCACCCTCCATTGTTTCTTTAATAACGCATCGTAATCCTGGATGAATGAATTGGGTTAATGCTGGGGAACAGGTCACATAAACAATATATTCTCTCTCTCTCGCCATCTCACTCTCATGCTCGGTAAGCATGGACTGTTCTTTTAAGCACTGCACACCCGGCTTCATTTGGTAAATTGATTGGGAGATTTGTGTGCTGAGTGAAAGATAAAGCCCCATGGGATGAGTGGAGGAGCCGCCACCATTAAAACTGACAGATGTCAAACACGCAAACACGAATCGCACGCTAAGGGGCCACAGTGGCATGTCATTACGTTTATTTATTGTTATTTAAAGGAGGAAACCAAACGAAACCTCCATTTTCACCCTCTTAGCTACATGTATTAAATATCGAAACACAGCCAAGTACCTCATGCGCAATTTAAAAGGCATTACACTGAGCACTTGACTCACGTACAGCAGTTTAAAGATTCAAGGGAATGTTTCGATGAGCAGTTCTTAAAGTTGAGAACCAATCATGGTGACAAAAATAAATGAGGGAGAATTTGAATTTACTTTTTTAAAACAAACTGGTGTTAATATGTTATTGGTGATCTGTTTAATTATGCATGCCACATCCCCACCCATATGTTCCTCTGTAAGAGTGCATTAGGAGGCAGGAATGAACATCCATGTGTGTGATGATCCCCTGTTGGGGAGGGAATAAAATTGGATAGAATGTAAGAGATGGATTCACTTTAGTAACATTTGCTGGACTGCCAACTTTAATCCGGGTTTTAATCTTGTCTAAATTATTCTGTCAAGTATGTTATTGCAATATGTTAGTGTTATACTGGAATCGTTGACGTGCAGATCCTTCCATCATTATTGCATGGAAGAATCTGATACAAACCATAAAAATCTTTAGGGTATACCCAAAAGATTTTTTTGTGTACACTGTAAAAAAAAATCTGTATAATTTATGGTGAAAAACTGGCAGCTGTGGTTGTCGGAATTCTACTGTAAAAATACAGTAGTTTTACAGTTTTAAGTTAAATGTACAGTTAAATATCGTAATTTAATGAACTGATATAATGTTAATATACCAATATATTAAAGTAATGAAATTGGTTGTGTACCTTTGTACTAACCCAAAGCTTCAAATATTGGTGTTGATGAGAAAGTCAGGTGAGGAACCAAAGCCCACCACAAGCAGCTTTTAATTTTGAACATAAATAGAAGGTGCCTTAGTGTCCTTTACACAAACAAACATTAGTCACTCATTAAACTGAAATATGCAATAAACATTAATTAATTTAAAAACATCAGATGTAACATACAACCCTAATAAACATAACTGATAAGAAAAACTAAGAAGAAACACAGTGATTTTAAAGGAAAAACAAACTAAAATAAAAATGCAATGCAGGGAATTCTGGGAATGTCAATATACAGTTTTTCCCTTTAAATTTTACAGGAATTTTTTACAGTGAAGGTTTTTTTTCTCTTCTTTAAATAAAGAAATTCAAATGACATTAATGACTTTTATTAAAAGAGACACTGAAGTCATTGATCCAAAAGCTTTAAATATCTAATAAATGCTATTTTTTAACTTTCTATTCATCAAAGAATCCTGAGAAAAAAATAGGCAGTACAGCTAATTTTAATATATTGATATTTTTTTGAACACCAAATCAGCATCATTTTTGAAGGATCGCGTGACTCTGAAGATTAATGGTTGCAAAATATTCAACCAGAAAAAAATTACAATCAAATTCTAATTATATTTCACAATACTGCAGTTTTTACTGTCTCCTGCTGGTTGCTGTATCTTAAAGAAAGTCTAAATATCTACAACTACGTGTTTCTCCTTTCACCCACGTAATGTATAATGAATATTTATTTTACGCTAAGGTCAAGGTGAGAGAGGTTTTCAAGTAACGTCTGACTAACCACTGACACAAACCATGCTGTGGTCTTTCTCTCTCTCTCTCACACACACACACACACACACACACACGTATAACAGACAGGAACAAACATATATGTGGGTGTAATGTCTACAAGTGGTCAACTTAGAAGCTGGGTGGAACGTAACCACGCCTCTCAGCATGTTCCTCGGCCAATAGTATTGGGTGTGTCCACGGCTTGTGGCACTAGTTTAGTAGATTTCACAAAATAAACCACAGTGTTGTGACTGAACCTTCAGTGTTGCACAATGAATTCACTTATTTTACTCTACACTAGGCCTGTTGGTATCACTTCTAGTCGTGAGAAGGATGTTTGCATGAGCGTAAAAACGTGGGTGTTTATAGGCCGATGGTTTGAATAGATGCAATAAATCAGAGCATTTATTTCTGCTATGCAAATCTATTAGATAGACTATTAGATAGTGTTAACGTCCAGTGGATTTACCACAACCCTTCTAATCATCTGTGGTTACTAGATAAGAAATTAAAACAAACAAATAAATAACAGTTCAATTTAGACTGATTTGCTAATGAATCATTAAGACCAAATTGTGAACCAGATTGACTGATTGATTCAAAAGAATGACTCAAAGCAATCATTTGTAATGTTCAATATGTGAGCGTGTTTTACTCTACAGAAGAGCAATCTCCAGCTGATGAAATATTTAGAGCGGGGCGCATCTACAAAATGCATCTTCACTTCAGACATTTCCATTACTTTTTACTCTTTTGCATGGTTGAAAAAAAGAGTTTAAATTCCCAGCTACTTCCAAGATACCCTGCATATTGCTTTTTTTTTAGTCTAAAATAAGGCTGTACTGATGCTCTGATATTAGGCACAGAAACATTTATAGCGTACTACCACCAGTAAATGAAGGCAATTTTACAGATGCTTGTGATTGTTGCATACTACACCCTTAAAATAATATATTTATAGCTGGGAGTGCATTATTGGGGCAGATGAGATGGATGGGGAGAAAAAGCACGAGAGAGAGAGAAATCAATTTTGCTGAAACAGTGACACACTGCACTTGACTGATATCTTTAACCCGCTCAAGAAAACACATCCTTATTAAAGCTACGGCACACATTTAAACACACGAATCAAAGTCAGATCTGGTAATTCACTAACCGCACCGTAGCATTTTTTATTCCTGCTCAACATAAAAGTAGAACAAAGGCTCAACCGCTCAGCGCTAGTTTTACGCCATCACCCTCTTTCTTTCCCTCTCCCTCCTCGTCATTTTCTCCCTCTTCTGTATTCTCCTGTATTCTCCTTCATCACTCTCTCCACAGGGTGTCTGGAAGAAGGCGAGGAAAAGACAACAACAAACGACTGCATGTCAGACAGAATGAATGGTAGAAGAGAGAGAGAGAAAGTGAGAGAGCGGGAGAGAGAAGCACATCCAAACAGGAGCAGGAAGGCGCTGAGAGAAAAAAAAGACTGAATCAGCATCCACCACAGCAAGAGCTGCTGTCTAGATCACTGCTTCTCAACCGCTTTGGCTTCAGGCTCAGATTTTACATTAGAACACTGAGTGGCAACCCAACGCAGACCCATAATTGTTTATGAAGCAAAAGTAAACGAGAATGTCTTTGAAATACAACATTAAATGGTATTAATCTGAACTATAAACTGATAATTTGCTTTATTATACTAAGATCTGACTAACCACAGGCTCTTTGGATTGTTTGGTTGTCTTTTGAACTTTGATGGCCTTCTGAACTTTTGACTTTCATGCTCTCAGGAGACAGTAATTCACTAAACAAAGCACCAACCATGTTTGACCTCACTGAAATTGAACCCGTACCAGTATTTAATGTCGTCTGGGTCATATTTTCTTTTAGCTTGTGTAATTTTGTTCATGGTTTCTAAGGGATGAGGGCATTTCGAACATGATCCTTTGTCATACTAAAAACTGATTTAAATATGTGCCAATAATAATAAAAAAGAACAGACGTAAGGTTGATACGTTTTCTTTTTTCTTTTCGGCTGACGTCAACAAGTTCATTTCAGGTGGTAAAAATATAATACAATATTAAACACAACTTTTAGAGTGCCACTATTATGCAATAATGTCGCTGTATGTAAATGTAAACAACCTCCAAAAGTTGTAAATCCGAAAGCGCACGATAAATAAGTTATTGTCTCCAAAAATAAAGAGTAGACTCTGTCCAGCTGTCGTTAGTAATTCGAATTCCATTTCGGTTATTTCCGCCTATTTTCTATGTTGGCCAGCCGCGTACAACTTGACCCCGCCTACAAACACGTATTTTTACTGCCGACTGCCGTGCGCGGTAAACCAATCACAACAGACAGGCCAACTGACCAATGAGAGCAGAGTAGGCTCACGGAAAGGAGGGGTATAGAGAGACTGAATCTTAGAACTGCTTCGAACGAATTGTTTGAGAATCGCTGAAAAATGAGGTGATATTAAAAGCATATTCTGAGGAAGCAAAATCGTTTTTTCAGTTTGAATGCATGTTAACCTATTTTAGGACACCCCCAAAACATAATATTAATGGCATAATAGGAGCACTTTAATGATTCAATCAATCAAATCAAATCAAGTCCTATCCTATATTGTTTCCAATTCAATACACAGTTCCAACTACTTGAGGGTAAGTAAATGATGACAGAACTATTTCTCTTTAAGACTCATACTTCTACATGCAGAGGCACTGATATGAAACAGAGCTAGCATGTTCAATATTAAAGTTACATAGATTTGACATAAAGATATGAACAAATATAAAAAAGCACCATGCATATAGGTAAATGTACTATATCTGGCAAGCAGATACACTAGAGCCAGTCATCACTGTCAACACATGGCTTCATGTCGCATTAGACTCAATCTGACATTTATATAACCCGCTGTAACACAAACACAGCGTCTAACCAAATCCAAAAGTCATCACACACGTGGCTGGTTATGTAGCCTATTTGTATAAACTGATGTTAAATATACAAAGAGAGCAGTTTAGCAACAGTCAGGAATTATAGACTTAACAGGAATTTACAGCATGACATCGATATAGAGTGAAGCATAGCATGTCATGAATTAATTTGTGGTTTTCAATTAACCTTTTAAAAAACTGGACAGTTCTCATTCACTTCTATGCACTGGTATTTTTCTTTTATGTCTCCCTTGTTCAAAATGTTGGACTGCTTGGCTTTACTTGCCTTCAAAGACTAACTGGAACACAAGCCAATAGCTTTTGATTACGATATGTGAACATTTAATTGGTTCGAACTACTGAAAGAACACGCATGTCACAGAACAAGTCACTAGTCACAAGTTTTAAATGTGAATTCAGAACTTGAATCGACACTGAATGAGACATCTTGTTCGTGAATGAGGATCTCAACATTTAAATTATAGAGTAATAATACTTGTCTTCAGTAGTGAGTGACATTGCATTACTATGTAAGGCAATTTCCACCACATGAAATAAACTAATAATAATAAAACAATATATTTTTGGTAAATCAACACTAAGGGTGATACTTGGTGTCTGTAGTGAATGGCAAAGGATTACTATGAATGCTAATTTCCGCCACAAAATGTTTTGGTTTTTTGGTAAATCAAATTTTAACATAACAGGATTAAGTCATAATTTCTAGGATAAACAAAAAAAGTCAAAATTATGATATACTTAACCATAATTATCGAATAAAATGTTGAAATAATAAAACCAGTTATGTCTTTTTATCTCACTTTCAACTACTTTATTATACAACTTAACTTATTGAGTTATAATTCTGCCTTTTTATTTAAAAATATGACAGTACAGGGTCACGCTTTCAAAGATTTTCATGCAATTTTTTTTTCATAGTAAAGACTAACAAATCCATCATATTTGTCTTCATTGTAAACAACAGCATATTTATTGTTGTTCCATATAAAATCTAACCTTTTAAATATGTTATTTCTTGAAAAGCATGCTCAGGTTATATATATTTAAAATAAATATGACATAACTTCATATTGTACACATCTTAAACAGGCGAGAATAACTAACAAGAATATCCAAGAGGCTGCTTTTGCCTCAGTCTTAAATAAATCGGAGCTAGTCCATTGATATTAAACAATCAGAGTTCTTGTGTAGGTGGATATTTTTTTATAGACCGTGTATATCACTCAGATACTTTTAGAACGCGTGTGTGTGTGTGTGTGTGTGTAAAGCAGCTCCCAGAACTCCGTCGCCAAGACTGTCTCACTCTGTCTGCCTCCTGTCTGTCTCTCCCTTTCCGCCTCCACTTTCTCCCTCCCTCCTTTTCTCTCTCTCTCTCCCTCTCTCTCTTCTTCCTTCACTAAACTCACATGCTCTCTCTTTCTTAGTGTCGCTCACACACTATGCTTTTTCTGTATGTCTGCCTCATTCTCCTGTCTGGAGTCAGACTCTCTCAGTGTCTCTGCTCTGACACTCCTCTCCTCCCTCCCTTTCTCTCTCTCTTCCTCTAGCATCCGTCCCCTCCTCTCTTCCCCCACAGTAAGATGAAAAAACGAGAGAATTAAACATGAGCTGCCTTTCAACAGACAGAGAGAGAGCATTTGGTGCAGATGGGTTTAATCGTTGCCGTTCTTGCTAAAACAGCAACAACACACACACGCGCAGACACACAAAACAAAGAATCAGAGAGGATAGGTAAATGTGTTTGACATTGACTGAGAGTACGTCTGTAGTTTCTGGCGGCTGGAAATGTGAGTACGAAGAGCAGGAATATGCATTTGTGTGTGTGTGTGGAAAGTAGGCAAAAGCCTCTCGTTCCTTTAATAAAATACTGATGAGGGCTTGGATTGCTGAATGTCCTCTCTATCTCTGTCTCTCTTTTCTCTCTGTCTCCTCCGGGTACAAAGCACAGAAGCTGACACAACAAGGCTTCTTTCTTACACACACTGAATAAAATTAAAGGAGGCATTTAGTCTAAGACCTCCTCGTCAGTTTAATTACAATAAATCAAGATATCATTTGTGTCCCTAATATGAACTCTAAGCTGTAAGACATAAGGGTAGTTGACCACCCAAAATAAAATAAAATAAAATAAAATGAAATGAAAGATTCACTGACTCATTGAGTGTCTTTTTAAAACTAGCAAGGTTTAGGCTGCTGTATAAATCTTTTTGACCAACTGATAAAAAAGCAAAGTTCACAGATGAGTCAATAGTTTGCGAATTGGACATCACGGCTCAAGCTGAGTTTGTAGTTCCACGCAGGAAGCATTGAGGTGGACTCTAATCAGATGACATCTAAATCTCAAATGGGACACACAAAGCGCTTTCCCAAGAACATTTTACATTGCTTTGCATTTGTGGCCACACATTTTTGTCATAGTCTGGGGTTTTGCACATGACATGTCAATGAAATGTCAAAATAAAACATCTTAACGGCATTATTTGCCTTCACTAGTTAATATTAAATGGTCCTTTGATGTGAAAATTGAATGAAGCATAGAAAATCAAAGTCATAAAAGCCGCATTCACAAAAATGAATGAATACAATTAGCAAATAATTTGAAAAATTCTGTTCAGAGTGGTTTTATATGGAGTTCAACATCACCCAGGACACATCAACTTTCCAAATATAAAACAAACACATGCATGGCACAAAACTCATAGATAACATGTGGGGAAATGTGTGGCAGCAGTGACCCGCCCTCCCTTTGTCTGTCTGTCTCGGCATTTCTCTCAGACACATTTATGTACAGCTGACCCACTTAGAGCTTTTAAAAATGGTTAAAATCATTGAACGTGCCCAAGCAGAAGAGAGGCGCAAAACAAGGTTAGACTCTCCACACCCTGCTGGGAAGACTGCTGTGGATGTGTGTGTGTGTGTGTGTGGTGTTGGTATGAAATATTTTCTCCCATGTATATAACCCCCCACCCCAACATTGCCTTGAAGGAAGGACATGAACACACAAACAAACAAAATGCATATCAACAGGGCTGAGCAGAGATCAGTGTTGTTATCGTTAACTAAAATTAATTAAATAAAGGTGTGATACGATAAATTGTAAATATAAGTTGGAAAAATGTAATACAGTAAAACTAAATGAAGTTTGTGACTGATTTTTACTTCCATATTGTGACATACTTTTTGTAGTTTGATTTGAAAAGTCTTAACAGAATCTTTTTATATCAATATTTCTGATTAAATTCTTTCAAGTGTCAATGACTCCATATTTCATGAACTTTTAGGAGAGATCAAAGCTGATACTATAAACAGCAGAGGCAGCACAGTTCCTCAAGCCTTATAAATTAAAATCTCTCCACCATTCAATAACATCTCCACTGCTCTTTGACATCACTCAAACACTTTCCTTCTGACCTCATATTCACTGAGTCACTTACACATCAATTTGGCATGAGAGAAGTAACATCAAAAATGTCTCTAGTCACATAAACCAATCAGCCAAAGCCACACCTGAGGTTCTCCAGCAACCATTTAAACACACAGAGAGGTGGACAGAAGCAGCTATGCTTAGCACACACCACAGACACAAATCAGCCATGTTAATTGCCTAGAGGTTTCATGTGAGAGAGTGTGTATATTCAGTACCTGTGGTCAAGTGTCCAATGCTGCTGTGAGGGCAAATAAACCTCTCTTTCACACACACACACACACACACACACACACACACACACACACACACACCTCGAGGGTTATCCAATCTGTCACACCAATGCACAGAAGACAGCAAAAAGGGAGAGAAATGCAGCACAAAGAATTTGTCATTGATGTCAAAAGGCAAGTAGAGGAAAGGATAAAAGGATTTTTCATATCTAGGTAACTGGAACTGACTACAAACAGGAGAAAATGTGTTTGTTCTAAAATCCCACATAGAAATTTACTTTCTCAACGTTTAACAAGTCTTGTCCCCATCCTATCTCTTTCTCACTTCTTCCTGGTTTTGGGCTTTTTACAATAAATTCAATACCTAATTGAGGAGTGTCAGAAAGGTTACCAAAAATAAAAAAATGTTACTTCTGCTTTTGACATCACAGACAATTAGACTTCCTTCACAAACTGTAAGCGTGACAGAGAGAAGAAAGAGAGGTGTTCAGTAGAAGGAGGGAATCCCCACTTGAGTCAACAACTACGAGAAAGCTACTCCTGCTGGGAAAATACCTGTGTTGCTGTATATTTCTTGTGAATCATGAATCTTGATAACAATCAAACTTTTGTTTATGCTCCTTGAGGAAATAGACGTACATGGTGTGTTTTTTATTAGACACGTCACACAATTTTACCAAAACAATTACAAAATACTTAATACCTATTCAGTGGTAACATATGTATTAAAAGGTTATGTTTATAAATTTAGTTATAATATATATATATATACACAATTAAATGTGATATATTTATATAATATGCAAACACTATATAATTATAAAAATCTATACTGTATGTGATAAATATAAATACATTTAATTTAATATAATTTGCATTGTGTGCAATTGTAAATAGAAAGCAAATTAAATTAAACACATTAAATATACTAAACTCAATGCAACTTCAGTTAACTAATAATGTTTCATTCAAATGTTAAGATTACAAATCTAAATCATTGTGAGTTGAGTTGTTAAATATGGTTTTGAATCACTCTGATTGTGTGTGTGTGTGTGAGAGAGAGAGAGCCAGTTACTTGGGGAAAGAAGTTTTGAGTCCCTCTTTAGTTTGCAACCATGCATGCCAAGACACTAAAGAAACCGGCCCCCTTTTCTCTTTCTTCCTCAGTCTCAGTCTCCTCTAAAATTCATTATCTTTTATTGGAGTGATGAAAGAGGACTACTAGGCTGAAAGAGGGGGACTCTGTCTTCAAACAGACCGCCACGCAGGGAGACAGAATGCACAGCGGTACTTTGAAACTCTATAGTCACACGCATTTACACACACTGCCTTTCTCTCTTTAGCACGGATTTAGTCCTCACACACACACAGACACAAAGCGTTTGCTCTTTACTGCGTAAACAAACACACATACTCTCACTTCAGAGCAAAGACAAAACCAATAAAACTCAAGTTTTCTCAACAAATTACTTAAAATGTGTTTTTTCTTCTCTTTTTTGATTCAAGGAATTATTGTTTTAAAAATTATAAACTATCAAAACAATAAAACCAGTTTTTTGGCCCTATCCTAATTAACAGAAATGGGCTTAGCATATTCAGCCTCTTAGCATGAATGCTAATCACACACAAAGACTCACATTCCTTCACTCTCTGTTCAGCTGTCCATTCAATTAACCTTTGGAGCTTCCTAACTGCCCCCCTTATACACACATCAGAGTCGAAACACCCACTCCCCTCCCCTCCCATGGTACACACCACAGGGTGCCCACTCCATTTCTCAAAAACAGTCTCCCCCTGTATGAGAGCATACCCAAAGCTCCAGAAGCTGATGGAAAAACCAGGGATGTAATTCTCTCTTCTTGTATATTTGGATTTTAACTGCTTAATTCTAGTCTATGGTATTCCTTTTTTTATTGTGCTAAATCAACTGTCGACTCTATAAAACAAGAATTATGTACAGGCAATACAGATGCATCACAGTCTGAGGAAAAAACATGTAATCTATTGTCTGTACTTAAAGGGAGAGTTCACCCAGAAAAGAAAATTCTCTCATTAATTACTCACTTTCATGATGTTCCAAACCTGTAAGACCTTTGTTCGTCTTTGAAACACAAATCAAGTTATTTTTGATTAAATCTGAGAGCTCTCAGACACCAGTTTAACTACTGTGTTCAATGCCCAGAAATGTAGTAAGGACAATATTAAAATAGTCCTTAAAATTGTAAACAAAAAAAAACAACTTTTTTTTTAATGCAAAAAATGTATTGGTTACACTTTATTTTGAAAGTCCACTTTACACATTCTACTAACTATAAGTACGGTAGGGTTAGTAGAATATGTAAACATATACTTGCAGTATGTTGTATATTGTGGTCTCATCAAAATAAAGCGTTAGAAGATATCAGGCACAGTCTACTAATACTCTAGTGACTGCTAGTTGACATGTTGCAAAGTTACTTACTGTAGTATAGTTACATGGACTACTACCTATACTACCGTTTTGTTGTTAATGCAGGGTCAGAAGGCACCCAGATTTCATCTAAAATATCTTGACTTGTGTTCCAAAGATGAACAAAGATCTTGCAGGTTTGGAATGGCATGAAGGTGAGTAATTAAATGTGATAAAGTGGCTAAAATTTGAAGCCACTAATCAATTCCTTAACTAATCTAATTAAAAATCCTTAGCTCATATTAAAAGCTGAGTTTTATACTAGCTGTCTGACTTATTGTTATTTGTGAAAATATGTAATACGACCCTTTACACACAAGTTTAACAAGCATGAAACAGTACTCACATCTCTGCAGTGAGGCACGATACCACCAGCAGGCATCCCCCTTTGCATGCGCTGTGGGAGAAGATGCCCATGTCCTGTGGCTGAGGTGGGTGTCGTGGTTTGCATGTTAGCATTGCGGTATCCTCCCACAGTCAGAGGACCCAGCTTGGCCACAGAGGGATCAGGGTCAAAATGTCGTAACGGCTTGGTGTTGTTAAAAGAGTATGGTTCTGGACCCATACCAGCAGTGGTGGCCTTGTTTAGTTGCAGCTGCGAGGGTTTTCCCTGCGCCTGCATTAGGAGCTTGAGGCTACTGGGTGGCTGGTTGGATGTGATGGCCTTGAACAGCTGACTAGACATTGCAGGTGCTTGATTATTTTGCGAGTTAAAAAGATGTCCTTGTGTGGGAGGTTGCGTTACTGGTTGGCATGGCCCAGCTGGACTGGGATGTTTATCTGTTCGGTAAGGAGGTGACGGTCGAGTATTGTTTGATGTTGGGGCAACACCAGGAAGATAATTTGCCTGAGAACCTTGAATTGCAGTGCCAGAAACTCCTGGTGGAGCATTTCCAGATAGAATGCTGTTCTGGGGGCTGAAGGGGGGCTGAGCAATTGCTGGGCTGGCTAGCTTTTCTGGCCTGTAGGGCGGTGAAGGTCCGGTGGATGGGGCCGGAGCCATGCTAGAAATTAGAGAACTCTGGGGGCTTTGAATATTTCCTGCTGGACTGAAGGGCTGCTGATGAGGTGATGAGTTAGGCAGTTTATCCCCTGGTCTGTAAGGTGGAGAGGGACCAGCCCAAGAAGTACTCTGCTGGCCCAATCCAGACATCCCCGACTGTGCAGGTTGAGGACCTGCGCTGTTGTTAGAATGATGCTTACTATTCGAAGCCATTTGCTGAAGCTGTTGAGCCCGGGACACTTCATGCCAGTTTGATCCGGGCCGGCTTGATAGAGCAGCAGAAAGCATGGGTGACCGTGCTTGATTTTGCCCTTGTGAAGAGGAAGAGGACAGGGGTGATGCTGAGAGTGGAGACGGTACTGGTTTGGAAGGATGTGGTAGGGTATATGGTGCCCCAGCAGGACTTGGACCCACTTGAGGGGACCCAGCTTGAGAGAAACCAGGGGACTGAGTGAGGTGGGCCTCCAGGTGCGACTGTCTCTGTGGAGATCTTTTGGGGGTGCCATTACCTTCTGGGTGGACAAAACCTCCAGCTGCACTTGCCTGGTCATCACTTTCTTTTCCTAAGATCTTCTCAATGTCAAGCTCTGGTAAAGAGGGATCAGGGTTCTTTGTAAGTTCATCCAAAATCTCCTGCAGTTCTTGTTCCACTGAAGGAGTGACCGAACTCCCATTTGGGTTGAAGTTACTTGTCAGGCCTCCTGAGCCTCCCCCGGTGCCTGGTGTTGATCCAGGACTAGCATTTGGGGGTACAGAATATGGAGAGCCCAAATTGTTGCTGTTGCTGTTCAGTCGATTAGCTTCCAGAACACCCCCCTGGTTGCCCATCCCAGAAGGGAATGGGGGCTGAGGGTAGCTGGGGCCCATGGCCAGGGTGACATCTTCCAGACATAGTCGTTTGCCACCTCCCTGGGTCATAGACGTGTCAGAGACCCCGTTTAGTGAGGCAGAACTCTCAACGGCCCCAGTCAATTTCCTCTTCAGGGATCCTGGCAGCTGTGGAGACAGAGAGAGATACAGCCTTGTTATCAAATGCAAGTTGCTTCAAGGAAAACAGAATGGTGACTTTAAAAAAAAATAAATAAAAAAAATTGCTAACCAGAATTGTTTAATATTACGTGACATAATTTACTCAAAGTCCAAATGTGGACATTCATTCACATTTCTCAAGTATATATTTAGTTTTCTGCCAACAAATTGATTGTTGCCACAAGTTGACTGGTCTGCTACTGCCCACAAATGGTCTGTAGGGATCTCAAGGCTCTATCTTTCAAACACTACCAGTATGAATGCCTGTTTCCAAAATGGGCTTTTTTGTGTCTGAGCCTTCCAAGGGCCCAGCTGTTGTCCAATGGTGCCAAAAGTGGGATCATTCAGCAGACCGTTTCCATTAATGCACTGGTCAGCACCCTGAACGCCTTCTCTCTTACCCCATCCTCCCCAGTTCTAGCCCTCTGGAGAACCCTCTTAGCGGATTAAGACTAAAGAACCGCCAATCAAAAGCGCCTCATTCACATTCAGAATGAAGATGTTTGCAAACTTGCAAATCACATAATATAAAAGACATTTTTTTCAGATGTGTGGCCTCCAAGCAACTCCTATGATCAAAGCACTGAATGAAACTTAAAACAGAATGCCAGTAAACTAAAATTGTAAGTGTTTTACAAAATAAACCAGATAAATCAGGTATTAGCAGTTTCAGCTCATGAGAGCCATGCATTATTTAACCTTTTTCTTTATCGTTTAAGAGACTAGTGGACTCCCAAAAGAGAGGCATAAAACGACAGAGAGAGTAAGAGAGAGAGGAAGATGGCTGGAAAGAAAGGGTCTTGGTGGATTTGAGTCCCAGTGCTACCAGAAATCCTGTGTGTTCCATGACACTTTTAACCTTATAGAAAAATTGAGAAAGACGAATGAAGAGAGACCTCCAAAGAAATGGATTCTTGGCGGGATGAATAATTTACTGTAACATTCCAGCTGCAGAAGAATGTGCAGTATTTTTTCATTCTTGTTTCCTCTCCATTCTCTCTATTTTATGAGGATTCTGACACCATTATCCATTTTTAAGCTCTTTCTCAGACTTGTAAAAGCCATTGGGAAAACCATTACAGAATATTGCCTTGTACATATCATATAGAGAAAACATTGTTGACAGCTCCCAACACTGTATCCGCCTAGATACAATACAGGAATATATAAACATTACACCTCACACCCCCTTCCCAAGAAGCTGGCTTATGGACACTGCTAGTCCACTTCCTACAAAAGCACTCTTTCCTCCTTTCTCTTCCTTCATCCCCCCATCCCCCACCCCTTTTTTATCTAGGAGGTTTTCCACATAGATTCCTCTCTGACTAGAACAATGGAACTCTGGAGACACACCTTCCCCGGCATCGCCAAGCTGTCTGCGCAGTCCACCCTGCCGTGCATGTGTGTGTTTGTTCGAAAAAGAGACAGTGTAAACACGTGACCAAAAGGAAGAGTCTCTGTGCATGTGTAACAGAATATGAATTAATGCAGCCTTCATTTTAGAGCCTGTATTCTCACTGACACACACACACACAATTCTCTCTCTAATGGATGCCAATTTCACCCTGAGTAAACACATCAATACAGACACATCGACTGTCTCTCTCCCTCTCTCTCTCTTTCTCTCTCTCTCTGCTGGAGGGACGCCTTTCATTCGGTAGCGATCGGATTTGTCCCATTATGACTGACACAACCATCTGTCAGCACAGAGCGCTGGCAAGAGAGAGAGGGAGAGAGAGGGAGCAGACCTATCATCCACACTGCTGTGCATATTCCTCATAATTATGGCTGGTAAGGCATACATCTGATTGCATTGTTCTGATTCTCATTAAAGCTGCACTGAATACACACACACACACACACATACACATGCAGGATGCTAAAAAAACAGAATGGTACCGCGATGAGAAGGGATTAGTAAATTAGTGCAGATTTCAATAATTGGGTTGATGGATTTGGTGGGTATTGAGATTAAAATAAAAAGCATCAAATAGTCCCAGAGACCAAAGTGTCAATTAGAACAGTGCCTAGTAAAAATACTACAGCCACCATCACAAATACTAAAAATTATATAATAAAATACTACCTTAACAATCAATAAAAAATGCAAACAAAAATGCACAGTATGTTTATTGGACTGCATACCATGCCAAAACCATGACTGACATTCAGCAGTACTAGCACCTGTAATGCATACTGTACTTCAAAACACTCTCAAAGAATTCCCTAAATAGCCACACCACCACAGATCCTACAGCGTGACCAGCGTAGCCCAATTTAAAAGAATAAATTTAGTTTGATTCACTAAAAAGAAGCAGTTTATTAGAGTCATTCGTTAAGTACTGAATCAATAACATACAGCTCAACCATCTATCTATCCTTTCTCTGCGTATTTGTATGTCAACATAGTACAAACTAACCCTAACCAGAATAAGTTTGTAAGTTATATCTCCAGATCAAATTCATTTATGCTGCATCCAATAAAAACCTGACAATTAGATCTAAAATGAATACTGATTAGCAGTAAGAGGCACCAAAATTTACTCATGTTCTTATAACCTAACTACTTAGAATTCCTGGTTTTGAGCGTTCGAATCATTTGTTCAAATCATTGTAAATAACAGGTCTGCGTAGGGTTCTTTCTTGGCTATTATAATTGTTTCTTCATCCTTCATTCCTCTTGCGTCTGGACCTGGCTGTCATGTCCACACACACAGCTTTCCATGACGGCTGCTATCGATCCCCCTCTGCAACGGCTGATTATTCAACCACTGTGTCCCCGTCTGTGCAGTCATCTGAAACGAATCAATGATTCAGAAGCTTTTGCACTCTTCACAGACGCCAAGACAAAGTTATGGAATCTTTGACACATTCTTATCTCAAATGACTCACTCGGTAATTCAAATTACTGGCAAAAGGACTATTCGTAAAAAGTTGGTTTAACTTCAACCACCGCTGTTTATCAACTAACGGGATTTCACAGACTACCAGAGTTCTAAATAATTTAAGTTATGTTCGCTGTACCATTATCACTGAATGTGAAGTGACTAATTAGAAAAACATCAACTCAACTCAGAAGAGCCAAAAAATACTCACTTTTGGTTTGTGGGGAACAGAAGGTTATCTGAGAAATAATTAAGAGGAAGATTTTGAAGATAGCTACTTCTACTCGTACGTTTCACTGTACAAAAAGGGTAATTAAGGACAGTCCCTCTTGTTAGAGAACACAGAAACAGGATAAGGAGTGCATGTGTGAGAGAAAGAAAGATAGTGATACAGAGTAGGGCCGAGGGAGGTCTGTGCCAAGAGAAACAGAATGGGAGGGGTCTGGAGACACTTTTTGCGCATATAAACAGAGTTTCGTCTTGTAGACCAACATAAACACGCTTAATGCGTGTAGATATGTGTGTGTGTGCCGAAAAACACAGAGTCTACCTCTCATACACTCACAAACTCCCTCAAAGAGATGCTGAGATAGAGGTACTTTACTGATCCCTGTGGGACAATTAAACCCAAAATGTCATTGTTTAGTCAACTTTCTTTCCTCTGTGGAACACAAAAGGCAAATTTTTGATTAATATCTTTGCCACTCTCTTTTCAAAATAATGAAAGTTAATGAGGATTGGGGCTCCCGGGTTCTAAAAGGTCAAAAAAGCACTATAAAAGCATCATAAAAATAGCCCATGCAACTTATACGCTATATTTAAATCCTAATATAATACGAAACAGACTGGCTTTTAAGATGTTATTCACTTAAAATCTGGTTATGCAATTGCTGTCCTTGGCACATTAATAACTTCACAAGAGAACAATGTCCAGTTTTAAGTCAGATGTTTTCAATTCATCATTTGATCCAGTTCAGGTAACTCTGATATAAATTGGTAAATTTGGTTCTTCAGTTTGACTCAATGACTCCTACCATAGTGGTTAAATGATATCTCATTGAGGAGAAAGATTATTTGTGAACAGTGAATTTCAGTCGGGTACTTGCATAATTTCTATCACATGACTTGGAGTAAGAGTAAATCATTTTAAGGAAAATTTTAGCTTTTAGCCCCGGCTCTCATTCACATAAAAGATTAAAAAAAATCTGTAACATTACGACTGAAATATTATTATCATTTAAACTTTTACACTAAATATATATAAATATATATATATATATATATATTAGGGGTGTAACAGTTCACAAAAATCACGGTTCGGTTCGATACGATACAGTAGTG
>JAUCMU010000125.1:9981975-9997816 GCA_032275025.1 Enteromius treurensis | reverse complement strand
TTTCTGAATCATTCGGTTCGTATGCGTACCGAACCGAAAGCCTCGTACCGAACGGTTCAATACGATACGACGTATCGTTACACCCCTAATATATTAGTATTTTTTTTTATATTTTAATACATTTTAATACATATCTCCAGTGTCACATGACCCTGAAAGTCATTTTAACATGTTGTTTTGGTGATTAAGAAACATTTATTATTATTGTCCTTGAAAACAACTGCTTAATAATTTAAAGGATAATGATAAATATATTTTTTACAAGATTATTTAATAAACACAAATTTTAATATCTGAATACATTTTTTTTCTAGATTATGTATGTCTTAACAATGTTTGATTAATTTAATGAATTCTTGCAGAATAAAATTACTAAAGACAAAAAATTGTACCGACCCCAAACTTTTGAACAACAGTGTAGAAAAAACGAATCAGGATATTCTTAAAACATTCAGGTAAATTCTCTAAATATAATTTCAGTCCATAATGAGAGAATTTTCATTCAACTTTCCCTTTCAGCGCAAAACAGTGCTAGTGTGAAATGTAAATGTCACAAATGCTCTGGGAGCAAAAGTAGACTTTTATCATGAAATGTGATGAGACAATTAAAGGATAGAGTGTTATAAAGCAGTAAAAGCGAGGAGAGGTGAGACAAAACCCCTTCTTGAATAAGCTATCTCAAATAAAACAGTGTGCTTGTGTGACAGGGAGGGGAAAACAAAACAAGCGACTTCCCAGCGAAACTAAACGAGCGGGCGCATATTTACACACAGGCGAACAAGAGAGCAAACACACGCGCGCACACCCACGCACAAACCCGCGTGCACACTGTGGTAGTAGCCCTGCTGAGATTAAAAGAGCAAGCTTTCTTCATTTATCTCTTTTCCCACTGCACTCTTTTTCTCTTTTCCTGTCTCCCTCCCTCCTTCCCTGTGGCATGTAATGGTATGCCAATCATCATTACTGTTTCCATTGTTGTGCCCTTAATTACCGCTGCCTCTGCGATGCCACTGTCATCTAGATATGCTAATAAACAAAGAATAGCCCAGCAGCCATGCGCCACTGCGTTAGTGTGAGCGTGCGCCGTGAGTATGTGTGTGTTGGTGTCTTCTGCTCGGCTCTGGTGATGCTTTCTGCCTCAAACTCTGTCTTTTGCGGCAGGAGCACAAACGCTCATCTCGCAAACAAGATGACCTTGCAGATAAGCATTTGTTCAGACGTGACCTGTCTAGTTGCATAAGTGTTAGCAGAGAAAATAAATGACTTGATATTTTTGTAATTTAATGTAAAAAAAATGAATAAATTCGCTTAAATATGCATTATAAAGAGACTTGCAGTGCAGTCAGGGTACATGTTTGTTCAAAACTGAACTTGTGATAATGGTGCTGCAAGGCCATGATCTATTGCCTGAGCTACACAGTAGCACATATGCAATCATCTGCTAATTAGTCAGTATCAATAGACAATGAAAAGCAGTCCACATGAAGCTGGAAATATATTATAGGTTGATTAGTAATTCATCTAAACAAAGAAAAAATGACCTATTCTCGCAAATCTCTGCTAACAAGCTCAGGTTAAACACAGGCAAAATTTGTTTAATGTAGAATATATTTGGTATACTGGAAATAATACATATTAATATAGTAATAAAATATCAATCAGATATTGGTGCACTGCCCCTGTTTTTGTATTTTAATCCTGTGTGTTAAAACATCATACATACACTCTATAGAAGTGTAGCATTGCATTATTGAAATATATACATTACCATTCAAAAGTTTGGAGTCAATAAGATTTTGAATGTTTTATGCCCACCAAAACTGTATGAAATAAATTGGAATTGCAGTAAATAACGCAGTAATAGTTTTCAGAACTCTTAGATGAATAGCAAGTTCCATAAAACAGCATTTATTTGAAATATAAATATTTAGTAACATTCTAAATGTTTTTTTGTGCTTTCTTGCTCATAAAGGTATATATATATTAAAAAAAATCAGTAGTGTAAAGTACTAAAAGAATCAAGTACCTCAAAATCATGCTTAGTATTGTCATTTATGCAGACATTTTCTTACCTAACAGCACATCTACTGCAGAGATTGTTCCCATCGGAACAGCCCAGGGTTAAGTTCCTCGCTCAAGGGCACACTAGTGATGGGGGATCCCAATAATTCTACACTTCATGAACTGCAAACCGAAAGATTTCTAGCCCGGGTCTTTAATCTAAAAGCCACTGGCATCCCCATAACACACAGAAACCCACACTGCCGTTCAAATCTCAATTAGGAAGCGATAATTGTGTGTATAATTGAATAAGGAGATGAACTGATTATAATTTCTGTGCCTTCATTTATCTTGAATATAATCTAAACACTAAAAGTGTGACTGATTTAGCAACTGTCTCACTGTTTGATTGAATATTACACCATATTATGATAATTATCTCATACATTTCATGTATTTGTTGCCTATTTGGAATCCCAATTCCCACTGCCATATACCAACTACTGTATACGTTATATCTTTAAATCTTAGCTGTATATGACAGTGTAGAATCTGTATGTATAAATAGGACAGCCTTGATGCATAACAAACCTTGTTTTGTACAAACAGCTTTGCTCATCCATCATTTATAAGTGCAGTTTGTATATCTGTACAAATATATATATATATATATATATATATTAGAAGCTTGACGCCTTAAATGTATTTTAAGCATGTATGACTGTGTTAACTTAACACACATCATGTGTTTGCATGTCCAGATGTGTAACGACAGGTGGGGTAGGTTTCAGACAGGATAAAGAGGATTAGGAGAGCGGGGAGTGAGCTCTTCCCCAACACCCCAGAGAGCAAGAGAGATAAAGAGCAAATCACAGCTAAAACAAAGAAAGACAAACAGTAATTATTTTTTAATCTGTCAACCATGTAGATCACATCCAAACAACATCCAACAAGTGAACTAACCAGCCCAAAGAACAGCATTTTCACCCCTCTCAAGCTTGTATATCACCTTTAAATAATACAATCCTTGATACCAATTAGTCAAGACTATGGTCTTCCTATAGGTCATATTGAACTGCTTATTGGGTTCATTCACTCCACACGTTCACCCCAACCAGTGAGAAGTCAATGTCTATATATTACAGACTTGAAATGAGCATGCGGCAGCAGTAGGGCGACACGTATCATATGTGAGAAGTCTTTCAATTCTCATCAGGAGGAAGAGAGAGTGAGATTTAGATAACTGGGGCACTTTTATTCTGAGTCATTGCTTGTTTTTCTTTCCTTTCTTGATAGTCAGTCTCATGCGATGTGTGAATGTTTGTTTGTGCGACTTTAGGATGTTTTTCCGGTTTTGTTTTCAGTAAATGACGAGCGACAAGTACCAGAGAGATCAGACTGAGGGAATACCCTAAACACTTTCCGCTCACTTTCTCCGCATTGTTTTTAATGCACATCTTTGCAGAGATTTCCAGTAAAAATATCAAATCATTCTAAACAAGATTCATTCACCTGATATGTGATATTGCATAAGATGTATCCTAAAATATTGCAAAAATGCATCTTGAAGATTGAAATGCAAAGTTTATATAAGGTTTCATGTTATTCAAGGTGTATGTTTTAATCCTGTGTTTAATATTTACTGTTATGAGAGCCGCCACAAATGTAGTTGTATCCATTCCAGACAATGAAAAATAAATCTTACTTGTATAATTATCCTCTGTTAGTACTTATTTCTTATCTCTTATTTGTATGTTTTAGCACAGTTGGGGAGTACTTTTCAGCCAGAAAAACATTTCAGTGTATGTGAAGCAGTACTCCAGTAAAACCATTTTATAGAGGAAAAAGTAAAGTTTAATTCACCTGACAAGCAGGACTGATTAACATTTAAAATGGCAATAACATGCAAATGAATGCAGTTTCTGACTATGATATAAAATGATAATTTTAGAAAATAAAAATGCTAAAATAATAAGGCCTAAAACAACTTTTTAAAAGCAATTGAAAATGTTTATGTAATGCAATATCTCTTAAAATCCTAATATCTTGCATAGTTTTGTTTATTAGGTAAATAATCATATTATGTAAAAAGATGTTTCACTGAAAAACACAAACACACTGACACCAATCAGTGTCACCGGTTCCATCTGTTATTTTTCTCGAAGAAAAGCGTGACTGTGATTGAATTCACTTATTGATACAGAATAACAATCCTAATCACAGAGCTAGAGCGATGAACACACACACACAAACAGTCTCTGAGTGCAGAGTGCCGGAAGGTCTGAGCGCTCTGTGTTGTGTTCAATGAATGTCAATGAACTTGTGAGGAGTGAGCGAGCGAGTGAGAGGAGAGAGACAGATGCACAGCTTTTTTAATAGCGAAAGATAAACGCAGGACAAAGACAAAAGGAAACGGAGGTCCATCTTTGTTTGGATATGCGTGCGTGTAGGCACATCTGTGTTCGCAAAGATAGGAAGTGTTCATTCAGTGATTTTTTTTACTGCATTTGTTAGTCATCTTGACCAGGCGCAAAGTGATCCCAGTTGTCTTTCTCAGCCCATTTCAGCGTCCATCCGAGCACTTTTATTAATAAATCAGGAGAGAGATAGAGTGTGTGTGTTTGTGTGCGGCTATATATAATAGCAGCTGCAGGGTAGGGCTCATTTAGCAGCTCTGCTAGTCTCACTGGACATTCCAGCTGCGTCAAAAGCAACGAGACACACACACACACACAAACTCAGATACTTGTCTTTTTCTTGAGACTGAGGGGTCTGACATTGACCACACATGAAGATGAGACCTAACACAGCTCCAAACATGTACTATAGATACTATTACATTAGATAACCCAAAAGCTGGGAAAAATGTCAGGTCGTATACAGACATAGGAAATCAATCAGAATCATTTTTCCAATTAGATTCAGATTCAGTTTGATTGAAGTGATTCATTTAGTGATATTTATTTCATGCATTGTAGCATTTCAGACTGATTCTGTTCCTGTAACTCAAACAATAGACCATGGGACAAGCAACGCCAAGGACATGGGTTCGATTCGCAGGGAATGCATGAACTGAATGCAATTTAAGTCACTTTGAATGAAAGTGCGTGTCAGTATAAATTTAAACTAGTGCAAGGCAACGATTAATAATATATGTATGTATACCGTGTATGTTTATTATGTATATAAAAATACACACACGTCATACATTTCAGACAAATATGTTGTTTATATATTAAATATATGTATATATAATATACATTATATGAATATAAATATATAAATGATAAATGATGTTAATATTTTCATACTGTATGTGCATGTAACGTTAGGTCTCTGTGGAGAAGGAGAGCGCAGGAGTCGAGGAGTATAAAACAATAAGTACTTTAATAAGGAGGAAAACAAAACTTGGAGTAGAATCCATTAAACGACATTAAACAAACATTCCTTACAACCTAACATAACATAAACATTGACCGACAAGACTGAACTCAAAAGACATGGGTTTTATACAGGGGAGACTAATCACGAGACAAGACACAGCTGGGAAAACACAGGTGGATGGGAATCAACTCATAATTAGATCTAAACACAGGAAGGACCAAATAAGGGCAGACAGGAACTGACAAAGGAAAACCAAACTAAGACAGGAAGACATGAAAACGAAACTAAGAACAGACATAAATGTTACAGTGCACGTCTTTACATAATAAAAAAACTTTTATTTTTTTAACTCGACTAATGGCGATCAATTGTTGCCCAGCTCAAATTTTTAGAACTATTCACTAAAAGAACCAAAATATGATTTCTTTAGCTGTAGTGCTGGAGATTCAGCAGCTATTCTGAGCGAGTCTGTGTTTTGACATATAATTGTGGGTGTCCAGACACAGACTGTGTTTCTGTAATCAGTTCAATTGCATCCGGCACACAACGTACATATACAGTAAACGTAAAGGGATCAATACGGAAAATAAAAATATCAATTTTTCCTCACTGTTTCACTCTGCTAAAAGGCTGGTGTATGAGTGTTAACCCTCTGACATTTTGACCTTGTGACCCTGTAATCCAGAAATCTCCACCAATCCCCTCTCTCGCTGCCTCTACAGTAGCGTTTCATCCTCTGACTCACACACACACAAGAGTTTATCCCCCTGAGCAGGAGAGAAAGAGCAAATAGACTTAAAGAAAGATACTCAGTTTTGTATGTCTTCCTCAGATAAGAAAAGGCTTAGAGAGAATCAACTCGCCAAATCTTCAGAATCTAGTCTCCAAAACACACAAAGGAGAGGGAGACGGAGAGTGCGAGAGAGAGAGAGGGAGGAAAAGAGAGAGAGGGAGGAACAGAGGGAGTGAACAGATACTGTATTCATTTCACACTTGTCAGCTGCGAGAGCAGAATCAAAATGAATACAAGGCTGAATGAAGAATGACAGACAATCTGAAAGCAAAAAGAGAGAGAGACAGAGAGGATGGAAAGGGAGGGAAACTGCTGATCCTGCTGGAGAAAAAAGGAACACGCTCTTCCAAAATAATAAGCAAGCCACCATTCATATTCAGCAGGTAACCAAAGTCGTATTTTCATAGTTTCACATTTTTATCATTTTGTGTTTTTCCTGAGGTCTACTTAGAATGATAATCAAGGTTTTGTTAACCTTTTTTTTTAGCTGCCGTGCCTTTAAGCCTTCTATGTAAAACAGTTAGGAGTGAGGATAAGAAACAATAACCTTAAAAATAAATAAAACAGACATGAGCAGTGTTGACATCTATATTTGGGCAGTTATGTGCTGACCAATCAGAATAACATTAGAAGGCTGCAGAAGACTAAAGCTGCATCCTATACGTCCAACTCACGTTTTAGAAAGGTCATGGTCTCTCAAAATGAACAGTTTTGGGCCACTGAGATTCAATTCCTCACCAAGGCTGCTTTTTTAGATCAAAATTAAAATACTGACCCCGAGGCGTTTAAACAACAGACAGTGCGTGTGAAACCGGATATGCTACTATGCTGTTATCCTTGTTCAGCAAATATGTGAAGACGCAAATGCATGCGAAACCAAACAGTAAAACCGTCAGAAGTCAAAGGTCATGACCTTTTGAACTCCATAATGAGCTCCTACACCAATTGCTCTCATTCACAAATGGTAGTAAGTGTATTCAGGCATACGACAGAGCATTTTTAGTGAGTGTGTGTGTATGTGTGTCTATGCCCAGCTGCTTTACTGTAAGCCCGGCCCTCAGGGAAGGCCCCTTGAGTGTGACTGCCCACCCCTACCTCCGTCTCTGTCCCTCTCTCTCTCTCTTCCTGCAGTAATGGTTTAATGGCAGATTACAGAGCCTCTGAGGGCTGAATGGAAGAGTAATAAAATAAATGGCTTTGTAAGGGCCCTTCCCCCACAGAGAGCAGACCACCGCTGAACTCTACAGTCTAGAGGATCCCTGCAGGACCTGTGCAGATAAGGACACAAATGCATATGTCTCTTTCTTGTTTTCTTCAGACTCTTCCAAATGGTTACCTCTGTTAATATCTCATATGTCTCATTTATCACTTCTGGATCCATTTTCATAATCCACCGACTGTCCACTAATTCTCAGCCTTAGAAATTAAATTCTCCTCAGCCTCAATCTTTTTAGAAAAGTACTAAAGCGTATCATTTTATTACCACATTTTTCCTTTTACAAGATACCATGGCACTACTATGTTTTGGATATACAGTATATATATATATCATGATATTACCATGGCTATTCTTGAAAGAATCAAAAAACATTATGTACATATATAATGATGGTAATCATTTATAGCCATAGTACACTCACACACACACAAACCCACAAAATCATAACCTTTAACAAGAGTGCTGAATTTAAGGACATTCACTTTATTACAACAAGCTAACAAGGACTTGCTTCATAAAAATTTAGCAGAGCTGCTTCAACACCTGGCTGCCTGAACAAACTGACTGAGCAAAACTTAAGTGGGTCATTGTTCTACAATAACTCACCTCTTGCATGTTGAACGTTTTCAATCTCACGAGTAAAATAAAAATAGTTTAAATACTTTTCTTCATACTTGTTTATCTTGGACTCTCTTATTTGTTATTAATTTCACACCTATGAGAAGACTGGGGAAAAAGTGTCTGTTTATTCCAGATGTCAGGATATTAGCAGGGTGGATCGGCTTGACCGGCGGAAACTCCCTTTCATAAAGACCTCATTCATGCCCCTGAAACACTATAGTGCAGGGTGGTTGAGTGTGTGTGTGTGTGCTATATCATTCACAGCCAACAAAGTGCAAACAAAAGTGCACACATGCACAAACATTAGCATGTAAACACACACACTGGCACCGAAAACAGATGTATATTATTCACACTTTTAGCCACCCAAGAGACACCTTCAGGGGAAAAGTAATAAAAGAAGAAATATAAAGAAGAAAAAGAGAGCGAGACAGGTGACTTAGACAATTTCCGTTTTCATTGCTAAAAGCTCAATGTACCATTCACCTGTTTTTTTGATATGCTATCATACTGTGATCACCCGTCAGGTGTCAAGCTGCTAATCAGCATTATGACCGTCTGCGAGATCTGGGACAGGAAGAGACGTATCAGATGTGTTATGAAAGTGTCCCGTGTTTAGTAGTTAACGGCATCTAGGTAGAACAATGCAGACACTCCTCTCTAATGTTGCATAAACACACTAACCTGAACTAACCTGCACTGAGCCAATTACAGTAGCCTGCATGTGTGTGTGTCCAGAACAGGTGTACGTCTGGCTTAATCTCCTGTGTGGTTGAAGCCAGTGTCACGCCAACGCCATGATCAAAAGACAGCATTGAAATAAGGGTAAAAAGACTTTCTCTATCTCTCTCTCAGGCAAGCTCGAGCACAAACTCATTTGCTGCATCGCTGGAAAATGGACGGCGATATTGCCAAGAAGTGAAAAGGCAGGGGTGAGCGAAAAAGACAGAGACGCTGAGACTGAGTGTCTTTTGTTGGATGAAGTCCCACCTGCAGCTCTACGGCCACCGAGACGCAGCTGCTCTCCTTTCCCATTCCTCTCTTTGTTTCTGTCCATCATCCCAGGCTCTTCCTCTGCTTATTGATCCCTTCTGCAACCCCCATTCTTATCGTTTTCAGTTTTTGAGAGTGTAGCCGTAAGCAGTTTTTTTTTTGTAATGAAGCACGGTTCCGCCTCAGAGTAATAAAAACAATACGATTTTATGATACAAGTTCATTTTAAGTTTACATCTCACAACTGCAAGAAATAACTATTTCTATTTTCTATTTTACTATTTTGTAAATCGCTCCCACAATTTATTAGATTTGTTTGCATGTAATGTGTGGGGCTCATTACTTGCAACTTCATGTTACAATTGAAACTTTTTTTTTCATAATTGCGACTTCACTTCTAATTTCTTGTAATTGCGCCTTTATTTCTCTTAATTTTGACTTTGTCCCCCATTATTGCAAAATTAATTAATGCATTTATTTTTCATAATTGCAACTTTGCTCCTTGTAATGGCAACCTCAATTCTTGAAAGTGTGCCTTAAATTGGTCATAATGAATCCTGAATCCTGATCCTGAACTTTATTTCTCAAAACTGCAACTTCTTGCTCTTGTCTAATAATTATGCATTTATTTCCTATTCTAAACATTTTGTATTCTATAGAGGACATTGCCTTCCATTGTTTATGTTAACAAAGTCAGAAACTTTTTCTAAATCATCACTTGGAAATGCAAAAACATTATTTTTTTTTATTTATAATAAGATTTGACGGATGTTAAACAGAAGTAACCTGAGGTTACTTGGCAACCGGTTTGGATCGGTAGACTAGACCATCACGGCACTGACATAAACGGTCTTGCTTGCGTGTCAAGTGTGCCAGGACTATCAGCAGACTTCTTTCCCTCTTTACTATGAGTCCCTGGAGTCTGTTTGCGATAGATTATTCTGTTCTGTAGCGTATGTCTCTGTGTGTATATAAAGAGAATTTGAGAGAGAGAGAGTGAGAGAGAAACGTCGCTGTAATAGCAGGCACACTGTCCTGACCTCACTTACAGAGACTGTCAAATGTACACACTCACACACACACACTGTTCCCGTCTGTTCCGACCTTCACTGAATTCTCGTCATTCATGATGTCACAGGCTCATTGCTTCCAACGTAAGCCTTCTTAGTCAGCCTTAGTTTATATTTGAGAGAGATTCATTGAAACTCAAACATCACGTGTTGTGATATGGCTACGTTCAAATACTGTGTCTTACACAACTACAGTGAATGTAAAAGCAGTAGAGCTGCCCTTTATTAAACAAAGTTTGTATGCTACAGCGGAAACAAGCACTCTCAAGGAAAACGTTAATACAGGGCTAAATCTTTGCCATAATTTATCACATACCTTTTATTAGTGCTGTCAAATGATTAATCACGATTAATCGCATACAAAATTAAAGGTTTTTTCTTTGCATAATATACTGTATGTGTTTGTGTAAATTTATTATGTATATATATTCCTGAAATATATACATGCATGTGTGTGTATTTATAGATACATAATAAATATACACAGCATACATACATACATACATGTATAAACAAAAACATTTAATTTTGGATGCGGTTAATCGTGATTAATGATTTTAAAGCTAGCTCTTTTATTAGAGCTAGATGGGGGCAAAAGTAGTTTAAATATTCAGAAAAAAAAAATATTGGCCAATAAATATATAATTCACGACAATTCTCATAATTATTACAAATAAATTTGCAATTAAAAATACAAATACTGGCGTGAACAATTGCTGTAACAATTTCCTGTAGTTAAAAACTGTCTTTTGAATGAAAATTTCTTTACTGTAACTTTACTGTAACAAAAACAATCTTGTATCTTGATTTGTTTTCATGCAAGTACAGTCTTTCCTCAATATAATACAGTAGAGATGCACTAATATTGGAATTTGATAACTATTTTGTAACTAATCTGTGACAGCCTATAAATAGCCAGTCCAGTATAAAGCCCTACATTTTCAAAAAAGAAAATTAAAATGCGCTAAAAAGCTAGCATGCTACAAGGTGCTCTTAAAGGGGTCAATTTTGGGTGACAAAAAAATAAAAATAAAGTAGTTAAATAAAATAAAGGTAGTCTAAAGAATAAAACAGGCAGGGGGAAAAAATCCATATCGGGCCAACATATCCAATATCAGATACTAGCAGATACTTCTAAATTCTGATACACATTCACCCCAGATATACATTTACATGCATCCTACATCCTTCTCAGTAGTGTTAAAACACAGGTATATGGGTGAAAACATGGCTCAGGGGACACTTTCACTAGGATCAAACACAAACACACAAGCAGCCACTCAATGCCTCTTACACCTGGATATACATTAACAGATACATGAGCACATACAAAGAGAACACACCCGCTGAACAAACACACATGTGTCCTGATCAGAGCCGTGCAGTAGCACTGTGAGTATGTGGGAACGTGTGTGTGTGCATGTCTGATTGTTTCCGACAGGCAGGAGAGATGAGAAGTGGCAACCCTGTGCACATATGTATGTGTGGCACTTTGGAAATAGGTCAGCTTAGGCTGGGTTTAGTGGCACTAGGCCCAGCTCAAGCAGAGAAGAGCCCTGGGGCTCAAACACACACACACACACATGTGTACAAATACACAAACTTCCCTGCCAGCAAAGACAAAGACATACAGGCATATTGCACCAATCTACACAAAAGAACTCAAAAGGAAATCCAACATATATACACACACAAAGATATAATAGATTTTACATGCCTAGGGCTGTTCGGTGTTAATCTCGCCAATTAAAGTTACAGACAGAAAAAAACATTAGTCAATGAAAACAAAATGATAGAAAATTGCACATTTAGATGATAATTAAGCTTTTTAAATAAAAAAAGACGGCAAGATATCAGAGTAAAATTTCCCAAAATGCAAAAAGTAACAAATATGGCATGACAAAATATTGACTGCGTTTAAAAGATATTTTTTTTTAATCTGTAAATACAAAAAACAAGGCTGTTTAATTATAAAGATTACTTAATTATAATGTCTATATTATTGACCACGATATCAGCTATGAGCTCAGCTATGCTGTGATGGTCTGAACACAAAATACACACAAACACACAAGCTCTCTAATTACCAGTGCATGGCCAGTCTTCTGAATGTGAGGAAAATAACACTAATGAGCTTCACCTCACTGTGACATTAACACAACCTGCTGTCTGCCATCACACACACACGCTTGTGCTCATAATTCAGAAACACACACCTATAAATCAACAGGATGGTTATACAGACAATCATAAAACGCATTAGAGCTCACACACACACACACACACAGGCACACTAAACATCATAAATCTTTATTCCTACAAACATTAACCTAAGTAACCACATATAATCTGAAGATGAAAACACTGCGTGCGAGAGCCTTTTAAAAATGTCCACCAGAGAGCTTTAAACTCTGAGGATAGAATGTAAAGAGGGGAGCAGATGAACAGATAGTGAGATGATAAATGAAGGGAAGTAGTGAAGGATGGAGAAAAAAAGAGGAAGTACTTGTGTCTGTTGTACCGGCTGCCCTTAGACCATTACTAAGGGGATCTCCCAACGGACACACTCACACATGCTCAGAGTCAAACAAAGGACAACAGGAACAACGAGTGAGAGAAAGAGAAGGTGGGTGTGAGGTTTAGCAACAAAAGTACAAAAACACATATACACCTCTTTCTTCTTCAAGAAAAACTCTGATGTAAACGAAACCACATAAAGAGATAGCTCATCTTAAAACGAAAGTCATATCATTCATTATTTCCAAACACATACATCTTTCTTTAGAGAAACATGAAAGGAAATGCTTTGAAGGATGTTAACTCTGCACTCCTCAATACAGGGATATGAATGGAGACAGGTGCTGTGTATGATGCAGACTGAAATGAAATGTACTTTTAATAATAGAGACTTTACACTTTGCTATTTGAATGTTCTGATATACATCTAATAATATATAAAATATATAAAAGTGTGTTAAAAGCTACCAAAAGAGCCAGGATTCTGTAAAATAAACGAATAAAATCAAATATGTGCACCTGTCTATAGCTTCTGTTCCTATTTACTTTAATTGTATTGATGCAGTAGTTTCTGCAAAGTAAAAAAAAAAGCCGTAACGGTTTGTGGGGGTGAGCAAATAATGAATTTTTCCCTCTCTTGTGATCTGAAGATGAAAATAATCTGTTAAACTGCTGCAACCAAACGAGCTTATTAGACAAATAAGTTTCCTTTTTAGTCCAGGAGGATGCTTTTCAAAAGACTTCAGCAAAAAAAAAAAAAAAACCCTGCAAAACTCGCCCACTTACAAACAAACAAACAAATGAAAACGACCGAATTGAGTGGATGTTTGTGTGCGTGAGTGAATGAGAAATAAAGAGAGAACTGCGAGCAGGAATTCTGCACCCAAGGTTCACCAAATCCTAGTCCAGCCAACGAGAGAGCGGAGGGAATAAAAGCAGTGCAAATTGCCTGAGTTAGTGCTGGAACACACACACACACACACACACACACACACACACACACAGAATCACTGACTGTCTTGCTGGTCTCAGCCATCCTGTGCTGGTTGTTAAAGCAGTATTAATATTCATGTCGAGCACTGCTGCTGTCAGTGAGGCAGTTTTAAATGAACACTCCGACCTTGATCCAATCCATGGGGTCTCTCCTTATCCAATACAAAAATGTGACTTCAAGGCCTCTCTCTCTCTCGTTCTTTTTCTCTCTCAACACACACTTTTCCTCCATTTTTTCCCTCTGCTAACCTCTCCCCCTTTCACCCCTTCTTTCCTGATTATGCAGACTTGGAGCTGGTGCGTGTGTGTGTCTGCAATCTCTGTTTGATTTCGCTCACAGACAAGAACGGATCTGCCTTGATAGAGATGGCTGTTCAGAAAGAGCCACAGAGGGATTCAGATTACCTTGATCTCTCAGTTTCTTTCTCCTTCTCGGTTTTTGTTGATGAGGTGGGTGTGATACATTTTTAAACCTGATATTGAGAGAGAAGAACAAAAACCCCCGACTTCTCCCAGTTCTCGAGTGAAACGAATCTGAACACTGTTTGTGAAAAGCGACGTACAAATACACAATTGACCGTGAATATCTGTTGCATTGTGTTATTATTCGGGGTAGCTTGATCTAATCATGTTCTGTAAGATCTAGCTTGTCCAACAAGACTCTCTTTGGTATGACGGTAGAGAAACTTGACCGTGCAAGCAGACAGTTTACAAGAACGCAGGCGACGCTGAGAATGCAACACATACTTGTACTATGAATTACACTCTGACATAGAAAGCAACAACACATGAAATCAATCTTGCATAGCTGGAAGCGTCGGTTTTCACACTCTTACGCGGAGTATGGCTAAATTCAGAATAGCAATGCATATATTTATGCCAGCAACAGTTCGAAAAGTAGTGTGCTATTCTAAATTCAGGACAAAAAAAAGGCTTGAATGAGTTGAGTAACTAACTTGACTTAGCAACAAGTTTTTTTTCCCTGCAAGGTGACATTTATTCATGGCTTTCAGTCATGTGACTGGTTCGAAGACCTGGATGGCAATACATCCATAGAACTGATGCACAAGCGTGTCAGTTTTTCATCTAGTTCAACACCGATCACAGATCACCTCTCAAAACGAATGAGTTTTGGCACTTTGCAATCCACATTAAGCCCCCCTGGCAATATTTCAATTAATACACAGTGCAACAAAACATTGTAAAAACACTTAAAGTGCTTTAATAAATTTAAAACAGTAATATTAAAGTATAAAATTCAGTAATCTCTGCATTAATGATGCATAGGAACTTTGCACATTGCGTTTATGTTTCAGCTTCATTTGCTTGCCTGTACAAAATATACATCATCAATATGGTTTTTACTTACATTTTAATATCTGCGTTTTACGAAACGCAAACTGCGTAAAAAAATAACTGGAGGTCAGTAGAGCAAAGGGTCGTATTGTAAAGTCACGTGAAAACTACCAACTGCGGCAAAACATTTATTATCAAATAATTCAAAGTATGATTAGCTATTAGTGTAGACGTTTCAAAAGAGTGATGGGCCAGGTTTGAGTCAGGTTTTGTCTAAAATTGTGAAAATCGAAAGCCTCTAAAAGAATCGAGGGAACCAGCTAATAGCTCACTCGAGGGAAATATACTATTTATATATATTAGGGGTGGGCATAGATTAATTTTTAAAATCTAGATTAAAATGGCTCATTTGAATTCTACCAAAGGCATTCAAAATATGTGTGCTACCTAAATTGTGACTTAAAAGTAAAGCCCTATTCGGACGGGACTAGTTTTACAGGGGGTCGTTAAAGAATGTTTTGTTTCTCAGAAGTACTTGGTGATTTTAATCCCATCCGAATCTGTCATGTCTAGATTCTGAATGCGATGTCTTTGATATTATTTTTCACAATGCGTTTCCTTGTGTGTTTTGGCCAACGCGATATGCCGTAGATCATCTTACCGCATATACGTTTAATATATTTTGATATATAAAATAAATAAATAAATACAAATAAAGAGCCAGATCACGTAAACTGTTAAGACTGAATATTGTTATATCAGTATCAGGTAATATTATATCGGTTATATATGTTTTAATTAAACATGGGTTTACTACAAATAACTAAAGTAATCACACATTAACGTGGTTTTGCTGCACTAGACATGTAGCTTCACTGTGGTGTTTGTGATTATACTAATTGTAATCAATCTGAATGACTAGAGCAATGCACGCAGACAGAGCGCGTGATCTCT
>JAUCMU010000125.1:9971331-9981875 GCA_032275025.1 Enteromius treurensis | reverse complement strand
AATAAAGAGCCAGATCACGTAAACTGTTAAGACTGACTATTGTAATATCAGTATCAGGTAAGATTACTCACGTTCATCTCTCATGTGTTTACTACAAAATAAAAATCATAATAGTTGAAAAAAGTAACCACACATTAACATGGTTCTGCTTTACTAGCCATTTAGCTTCATCGTGGCATTTGTGATTATATGTTACTAATTGTAATCAAGCTAAATGACTATAGCAATGCACGCATACAGAGCACGTGATCTCTGTGACGTCCAGATGTACAAAACAGACCCTCCCACCTCTGTAATAAACGTGTTATGGTGCGATCACATCAGACGCGAATGAAGCGTTAAGTGCAAGTGATTTACATTTTAAATCAATGCAAAGACACGATTAGGACATACTGCGGCACGATTCACGTGAATTAAGTGCCATGAATCATGCGATGTGGTCCCGTCCGAAATGGTAACTGAAAATCACGGACGACAGGTGATAAGAATCGAAGCTCACACGTAACGTTACAGTAGTTAAGAAAACTAGTCCCGTCCGAATAGAGCTACAGCGCAACAGTGTTGACAGCTTGAAAAATCGCTAGATGGCGCTAGATGACGTAATGCGTTAATTTGCATATTCATTACGTCAGTGCGTCATATTATCTCGCGGAATGAATATGAAATAGTGACTGAAATGCAGTGACTGAGAAGCAACATAATATATATTTTAATTGAAAGCCCTGCTCCGCTCGGCTGCTATTCTGAACAGAACAGACGCAGAGAATGGTGAGAGCGCGCTGGCCTGGGAAAACAAGAGCTCGTGCGGCACTACCTGACCGATCGCACGAACCTCGCTGAAGTTTGTCCAAAAAGTCGCTAACGTTAGATTTGTCGCTAGTCGCTTTTTTGGATAAATGTCGCCAAGGGGCTCTGAAAAGTCGCTAAATCTAGCGACAAAATCACTAAGTTGGCAACACTGCAGCGCAACGTCTAGATGTACATTCGCGCTAAAATATCAAGGAGAAAGTCATCATAGCTTGCGTAGTATAGACCCAGCTTAACTTTGTGAATAGATTAACGGCATTTTTTTTTATTTATCGCGCGATAAGAGTCCGATAATATATATATTATGTTTTAATTGACAAACTCTGCAGAAATGTTTGTGTTACAGTTAGGTATAGTGACAGAAAATGCTGTCAGCTCAATATTAAAGGATCATTGATCATTAATCATTGGAAAGCCCCCATGGTGTGTATGAGTGAGACTAACTGTCCAGACAGAGAGTGACAGTTGCACAAAGCTCATTCTTTCTCATTCCACACACACACACACACACACACTTGGGTAGACACTTGTCCTCTGTGGTTAAGGTGTATCCCTTCGTTGCTCACTTAGTCATCCACCTCAGAAGCCTCCTGTCTCTTTATCTCTGCAGGCTAAATAATGGACCGGCATTAGTTGGGTCTGCCTGTTCTAGAGCCCTCAGATCAATGTCTGCCAGCTCAGACGGAGTCCACTGCTCACTTTATATCTCTGATGCTCCATCCCTCCTTCCTTTATCTCTTTTCCTTTTGGACTGAATGCGGTCATCTGTTCTTTCTGCCTGTGCTCCACCTTTCCATCTTGCTCTGTCTCTTTTGGTGGACCCCCTTTTCTAATAAATCTCATGAATGGTTCTCTCTCAGTAGCTTTCCCTTAAACGCGTCACAGCAATTACAGCTCTCATAAAACGGCGCCATATAGACCTACACCATGTGTGTGTGTTTGTGTGTGAGATAACGTCCTTGAGGGGGCAAGAGAAGAGCTGGTTATTGATTGGAGGTCCCTGTACGACACATAGGCTTTTGATTTCTCTTGTAGAGCAATGCCTCTGCCTTGTCCTCCCAACAGTATTCTACAAAGTCAAATAGAGTCGACTATTGACTGCTGTTCACCTATGCCATTTAAATGACACACTCTTGACTGTTTCTATAGTCACTTTAGATTGCGTGAAAAAAACCCTAAAACACTTTATTACATTACAAAACTGGCAAAAGCACTAGCTGTATGAAGGTCGGAGTTTAATTTTTAGTCTGCGTTAGGTATTTGGACACATACAAATCTCTACAGTGTTAGCACACAGTACGATGTCAGCCTTTGTGACAGCTTTTTGCTACCTAAAGTCCTTTCCCATGGCCTTATGTTATCTCTTTTGTTGAAATGCAAGAAAACTTTTTAAATAATATATAAAACTTTATATATAATATAAATTATTATATGAATATAAATACACTGTATTTATGTGTATTTCTATATAAAAAAATAAATAAACACAGTACACACATAGATCTTACGTACACAAAAACTTATTTTGGATGTGATTAATCCGATTATGTACATTACATATATAAACATTACATTAGGGTCAAAAAAACATTTTAACAATTAAACATGCATGGATGAGCTGTTCACAAATAGCCAATGATAAAATAAACGGCAATTGATAATATGGTATATAGTGCAATATCATTCACTTTTATTTTAAAGTTTGCTTTAATTGCACAAATGCTGTGCAAAGTGTTTCACATTATTCCACATATGTCTACTGGAAGTAACATTTGTTAATAAAAGCTGCCAAAAGACATTTTTCCGTTACAGCAGCCAGTCAGGATGTACATATGTCTCGCGCCAGATGTAGTGTGGGGCCCATGCTTATTAAAACAGCAATAAAGAATGAGCTTTCATCATGTAGCATGCAGAATATGCCTGTGTCAAACAGGTATTAAAAGATGGTTCCTATTATGAGTTGACGATTACAGATATCTTTCAGTGGCATATGGCTGATATGATCCGGTATATCTGGCTAATGTAATTTAGATGGACACATATGCTTAAATACTTATTAAAAATGTACAAAAATATCTGATTATAAACCAATGCCAATACCAACAATCTAAAATGACCCAGTAAGAATGCCAAAATGCTGGTAAGACACTAGTCAGTATTAGTGGTCAATCAATATGGGTTTCTTTCATTAAAATCCTGATGCTAATACCTATGTAGCAAAGTGGCTAATAAAAATGCAGTCAATCGGCAAAGGATGATATATCTGGATAATGTATTATGATAAAGCTCACAGCTACATGCCCTTATTTCCATATGCTGGAATATTTATGGATATCTACGCACTTATGTGTCAGCAGAGATAGGTTGATTTTCACGTTTGAAAGCCTGAAACACATTGAAAAATCACAGCAATAAGGCAAGACAAGAGAAATAAGGACCTCTCGAGTGTGAGCGCACACACACTTGAGACAGTCACACACAGTTGTTAACTTGTGGGATAAAATAAAATCATCTTCTTGGTTAAAGAGAGGTCTGATAATCTGTATGAAGAGGGATTTGATGGAATGAATAAATGCATTAATACTCCAGGCGCTTAGCGTCGCAATCACCCCATTGCAATGCAGAGAGAACTGTGCCCGCGCCACGGCATCAGCGCCGCTTCCAATGTGTCAAATGTTAATGACCTGCCAGGGAGAGGAATCTATCCACATGTTCATTTGTCATTAAGAAGGAATATTTTAACACCAGACGCTCAAGTGCTACAGTGTCACAACAATTTAACATAGTGGGGAAAAGGAGGAGGTAAAGAGAGGGAGGAGGGGAGTTCTGACAGATAAAAAGAGGAGGACTGTATTCCTGCAGCCAGCAACTCTTTAAAGGGGGATGGTGAAAAACAAAAATGCCTTGTATCAGCACAAATGCACACACCGACTGTGCCACAGCGCGCTGCTGCCAATATTTTGTTGTGTCAGTAGGTCAGAGAACAGGGAGCATTATGGGGGAAAGTGCCTCTATTGCTTGAGTGGCATTCAGTCTTCTTGGATAACAGAGACGGTGCTACCGTTTCTGTGTGCTGGGTGGTTGAAGGGCCAAAGATGGCATCTACATCCTGCTGAGGAACAGCACATGTAGCTGTCTCACTCATTGACTCCTACACAACCACATGTACACAGAAAGTGATGTCATTACCAGCAGCTGCACAAACATGCACTGGGAAAATCAATGAGCGTATGGCACATTTATTAGGTCCTGATGTGGCAGCATAGAAATGCCCGGCCCAGCTGTTATAATAGAAAGCAGTGTGAGTGAGAGACATCTAGAAAGATCTAACCTAACAAGACATGGAGAAGGAGGAAGCTAGTCCTAGAGCTGCGGTCCCAAATCACACTGCCCTGGGGTCAGAAACGCCATTAAACTGTTAGAAGACATACTATGAGCAGAAAATATTGAATATGAAGATTTCAGCTGAAATTACCAATTGGCAGTGCCTAGTAGAACACTTAAGTACAATGTAAAACAACCCTGATCATATACAAGGTTATGGAATATTGCCACAGTCTGGCTACCTTGACACACTAATTTGTGGTCATATGATTTGGTTTTTTAAACGCAGATGCCATATATATATATATATATATATATATAAGCAACATTTTAAAATTAAATGTATGTATAGCACAATCATGAAACTAGATGCTGCAGGCTGAAGGGTTGTTAATGTAACTGCCCCGCTCATGTCCGGTGTAGAAACAGCAAAAGAGGGATGAGAAAGCCTCTTCAGATAAACAGAGTGGATGTAGCCGCGGAAGATGAACCGAACCATTGCCAACTTATTTATTAGGAATGTTAAGTTAAGGCCTGATCCGTCCAATAATTATTTGATCACCAACACTTTCACCTTTCCTGTAGAATTGTGCTTCAAATAAAGAACTTTATGTTGCCCAGACTTTGCTGTAGCAGCAAATTCAGCTCATTCAGTGTAGACATGGTGCTAGTTATTCATTTAAAACATGTCAATATTGCCTATATGAAAATCTGTCTGCACCTAACTTTTGTGCTGGTGCACATAAAACAAAAGTTAGGCGCACCAGTGCAACCAGTGGAAAAAGTTAGTCTAGAGCCCTGTTATTTATTGAGTATATTCAAATAGAAAACACAAATTTTACATTTTAATAATATTTCATAGTATTATTATTGTATTGTATTTTCAATTAAATAGGCACAGCCTTGGTGATCAGAAAAGACCCCAAACCTCTGGACAGTATGTATATACAGCTGTTTAAAAAACGGCCAAAATTTGATCATTTGATCAGCCAATAAATTGATCTATGACTGAGTTTCTCAAATCTTACCCTGGAGGTCCAATGCACTGCAGAGTTTAGCTCCTACCCTGATAAAACTGTGCTTTTCTAATGATCATTAAGACACTAATTAGCATGCTAGGGTGTGTTTCATTAGGGTTAGAGCTAAACTCTAGAGTTAAAATCTGAGAACCCCTGGCCTATAGAGTACACAAACTTAAACACTTGTTATCATGCCTCTGCAACTTTGATCCTCAAAGTTAGTGGTAGTAGACAGCAAAGACCTGACTTTCTTCTCACAGATTCAACAACAACAACAACAAAAAAAATCCTCAGAATCTTATTCAGTCCTTTACCTTGACTGAACCTTTGGGGAAAAAAAGCCCCCCCATCCCATATGTCACCTCGGCTCACACAGCTGTTTAGTTAGTATTAGTGGATGCCCTGTCAAGCAGATGTAGTGGGAGCTTTACAGGGCTAATATTATTTACCCCCCTCCCATCATTCTTTCCCTATGCTGTCCTTTCACTGACCGATGATCATTAGCTGTTGTCCTATTGAACAGATAAAGCAATTTCAATTGCTATTGCACCAGAACAAGGTGCATAACTGTTATTGTTGGACACAGAATCCCTTCAAAACCCCGTGGAAAAAATATTTAAATCTCTGTGAGAGGGAGAGAGAGAGAAGAGAGTAATAAGATTCCCTGGCTGCGTGGTAGCTGTGGAATTTTGGTCCTAACGGAGAGTAGCTCCAGCCTTCATAGCGCTGTTTGTTTTGGACGTCTGAGCGAGGTAGAAATATGTTCCTCCTTTCCACCCACAGCTCTGTCGCAACAGCAAACAACAGTGAAACGCATCGCGAGACAGCCGCTTCAGAGAGCGTCGTCTCGCGTTCCAGCGGCGCGTTTTTACAGACGCGCTGTTAGCGCGGATATGGCTCGACTCAAAGCCAATTACTCGCGTAGAATAAATCCGACTCTGAGGAGATAAGTGCGAGATAAGCTTTTCGCTTCGAACGAGGCAATTTCACCTGTATCAAGACAGATTTTGATCTTCCATTTGACAGCCAAGTAGCTGAAGTGAAACTCGTCAGCGGTCGTCTTTCTGGGCTGACGCGACGCAGTTCTTCTCGCGCAGGGGTTGACACAAATTATGGGAATGTTTACCGTAACGCAAACGATAAACTCTTTATGAGCAACGCGTCAAATTGATAGCGGATAAAATCGAGTGCTGCCTCATTCCTAAAAACTTGCAAAACACCACCGCAGACTTTTAGATACACTAATTTCTGAAGTGAGAGCGATAACAAACGCAACAAGAAATCCTCCACTTTGATGTCTCGCCCTATTTTGTGGTTTCGGCAGGGTCTTTAGCTATTTAATTCATCTCAGAGCTCTCCGGGGTTTAGGAAATCTGGGCCAAACAGTGATTGAAGCCATTAGGAGCAACCCCTTCAAAAATACTTTAGGGTGTGCATGATCAAATGAGATGAAGTAAGGGATGGAAAAATGAGCGGGGGGAAAAAAGAGCATGACTGACTTACTGTCCTCTATTCAACAGTCTGACCCTATCAACCGGAAGGTGAGTTGTTAGATGTTTATTTGGATTATCTACATTGATGAACTCCATACATGTTCACTGGTGAAACCCTGTGGTTATAGGTGTTCAGTGCTGTGGAAATCCACACTAGTGCATTGGCAAACCCACCTAATGACCAGGCTCTCGATTTACATCATCATCTGTTTGTAAAGCTCATGGGACAAGAGGTTAAGATAGCCTACTTATAAAACCGCCTCCTGCAGTTCATACAAGATGCTTCCACAAACGCAATCAGATTTACAGTCATTTTACCAGCCCAAGAAGGAATTCTCAGTTTGCTTCTGGAAACAAATGTTTTAATATTCTGGTAATGGCTGAAGGATGCAGAAGAAGGAAGAGAGTCAGACAAGTATGACTGATTTTTAAATGGCTTTTGTAGTGAATGATTCATTATCTCTCTCATTCACACACACACTTTCTTTCTCTTCCTCGCTCTGACTTTCCTGTCACTGGCATGCAATCACAGTATGACATGAGCTTGCCCCTCCACCAAACTGAGCATCTCACGCTCTCAGTTCCCATGTTCTCTAAAAATAACTAAACAGTGGAGGAAAAAGAGGCATACACATACACACACACAAGAACCACAGAGACATAGTGATGTGAGCAGAGTTTCTCAAACATAAATGACTGCAGTTTATCTGTTATTTGCTGTCTATATAGGATTTTCGAAGAGAGTTTATTCTTTATCTAGGATTGTCAAGGCATTGTAGCCAATTAAACTGAATGCAAAGTATAATTTTAATTTAGACTCTTCTAATTTTCAAGTTTAATTTCTTAAAACAACAATCACATTATTTGCCGTTCCACATGGAAAGTGAGCACAGAACTTTGCAGAAAGCACTACAGATTTCCACACAGCTCTGCTGAATCCCAAATCAACGTGTGAGTCCTTTTAAATAGTTTATACTAGAGCTTAGAAAGATTTTATTTTCTGCGGACTGTTTAATGTGTAAAAAAAACATAACCTCCTGTTTTCCCCAGTTTATGTGATTACACGTATACAATGTTTAAATTCAAATTTAAATTCCACATAATTTTTTTTATTTTAATATGATTATAATTCAAATAACATATAATAACATATGTTATTGAAAAAGAAAAGAAAGAAAAAAGAAAATGGAGAAAAATAAGTTTCCAGGGGGAGGAAGTATAAAATTCAAATTCCACATACATTTCTGTTCAAAAGCTTTGGGTCCATAATATTGTGAAATATTTTTACAATTTAAAAGAACTGCTTCCCCTTTTATAAATTTCATGTATTCATGTGATGACCAAGCTGAATTTTCAGCAGCTGTTAGTTCGTTCTTCAGTATCACATAATCCTTCAGAAATAATTGCTTAAAAGTCGATTTGATGCATTTAATTAAAATGGAAAATCTTTTGTCAATGTCTTTACTGTCACTTTAAATCAATTTGAATGCATCTTTACTGAACAAAAGTATTAATTTCTTTCAAATAAAACCTTACCGACCAAATCCTTCAGATGAAATTTCAGCAGATTCCATCTAGACCTTGCAATTTTCTTCATCTTACCGTTTCATTGCTGCACTTATGGCAGGCAGAAAACAAAAAAGAAAACACATTTACATTTGCTGATGCACTAATAGTCTACGCTGCATTCTTATCACACCTCTTTACTTAATTACACTGAGATGCGATGAAAAGGTGTGACATGGACAAGACAGGCCTTTATCATTAAGTTTAGCCTACTGAGGGGCTTCAAGCCAACACGAAAATGAAAAGGCAATTATGTTTAAATTGAACAGAGTGGATGGAGAGCTATTAATCACTTATATCAATTACTAAGACCCCCCCTTTCTACTGGCTGAGGTTACTGGGGTCAAGAAGACCATGCTCTGCAGATAGAGATGGTTGGAGACGTATATATGTGTGTGTAACCCGAGTCACTGGCCAAACCACAGCCGACCATGGTAAAACATTATGTCAGGATCAAGTTACTCAATGAACCATGCGCCACAATCTGTCACTAAGGGCTTGCAAACAGACACCAACATAGACCCTTTACTGCCATAGTGGCACTCTCACTGACCTCGCCATTTACTTGCACGAACAGAGACAAAAAAAATACATGGATAAAAGAATAAAAGGAAGGAAGGAAGGAAGCCAATGAAAAGAAAAAGAAAATGTATATGGGTGTACTTGATGAAAGTTAGGAGGAACAATAAAAACCTAGAAAAATAGGTGTCTATCCCTCTTCACGAAAAGGAAGTACATGAAAGTGGCAAGCACACACTTGTGATCAAACGTAGATGCACACACAGGCTCTGTTAATGGATGACACAAGGGAGGAGGGAGGAGGAGGGAGTGACCTAGAATACCACTCGAAGACAAGACAACAACGAAACAATGCAGAAGACAGCCCATAATACTTAGTAATTCAACACCGTTACCATATAGATCGTTACTACAATCACCTACACATGCAGTCATATATCATCTTAATTCTGCATATATTACTTTGGGTTTTTTTATTGAGTACACACATAGATAAAAAATGTCTTTGTGTATGAATAAATAAAATCCTTCCCTTACCATCTCCACTAATTAATAATTTACACCCTATTCCATTTGTATCCCTTAGAAAGAAGTAGGAAAAAGATCGCACTTGTGAAAAGCTGCCAAGGTTACTACGACAACTGCTTCTGGGAATGAGTGCATTATGAAGTGCCAGGAATTCTGGGTATTTTTACTTTGGACAGCAGATGAAAGCGCGGCCCGTTCGCATGCATGTGCGTTCTAGTGGGCACGATCGCTGTCTTGCAGGACCATTCATCACGGTGTATAGTAGTGACACGTTCAAACAAGAAACATTTACTTGCTCTTTTGTTGCAACACGACCTCTTTGAAGTCTTGTGCGAGTCGCAGTACTGATAAATCTTCCGTCGCATCTTTGTTCAGCTTCACTCTTGGAAGAACACCCATTGAGGTTGTTAAAGTCTTACATTTCTCGAAAAGTCAACATTAAATCAAAACTGACCTTATTTACATTCTTAAGAAGTTTGTGGTCTTTACTTCTCAGATGAAAACATAAAACCCATCTATTTTGTAATCTATTTTTTTGCTAGTAGCGTCATGCTCACATGTGCACTGTGCGATATTGATTGTCTGAGATCTCTGGGAACTGTTGTAGTGCAACTTTGATTTCCTAGTTTGACATCAGTGGCTAAAAAGTTGCGATGATTCTTAGCCTTCGAGAAAATACTGTCAGTGAAAGTAAATTAGTCTCACTTGCAAAGAAGAAACAATAAGATTTATTTATTAGAACTTCGCTCAGTTTTCCCATTATTGCACACACACCAGCTGTTTTGACAATACTGAGTTGTCCCAGTGTTTCTTGTCCAGTGTGTACAACTGGCTTTGCCAACATTAAATCACTACCTTTTTGATATTGCATGGTATACTCTGTCAATGCATTCAAATAATTGCATATAGGAGGCTTTAAAGTTCAAAATTTTCATATGCCTATAAAGAATAGATAGTAAGATTATGGATGTCCTACAGAGTAGCTCCAACCCTAATCAAACACACCTGAAGAAGCTAATCAATTGCTGCGTCCGAAATCTCATACTGCTAAAGTAGGTAGTACATTTAAACTTGAACGTACTACCCGACCATTAAAAAGTACGTTCTATATATGATGAATGTGGGTAGTATGAATGGAATTCGGACGCACTACATCCGCCATATTGATGTTGTCACATGTCATGCGTTGTCACACAACAACGCGAAAATTCAAACTTTCAATAAGTCATCCGTTTATTTAGATTGTGTTAAACAAGTGTAATCTAATCACAATAAACAACGTTTTTTC
>JAUCMU010000125.1:9945571-9962153 GCA_032275025.1 Enteromius treurensis | reverse complement strand
TATACTGTACAGACTGTATGTGGTATTGTCCTACACTGACCCTACACCTAAACCTACCCCTTACAGGAAACTGTGTGTATTGTTAGATTTTCCAAAAAACACTATTTAGTTTGTTTTTTAAGCCTTTTGAATTACGGGGACACTGAAAATGTCCTCATAAATCACCTTTATATTGTAATACCTGTTTAAAAGAACAGCCTTCTTTAAAATAAAATGTGTAAAATGTAACATTATAATATCTCTTTATGCTCATTCTTAATTAAATTATTGTCCCCTTGCAGAATAAAAGTATTAATTTTGATAAAACTACTGCCAATGGATGTTTAAACTGAAATCACCTACATTATGGTGACCAGCCATAGCTTAATAAACATCCTAAATTTCAAAAAGTCTTAAACGTCATAATAAAACTGTTGAAATGCAGAAAGGTTTGTGTGAGGTTGGGGTCAAGTTAAGGGTTAAGTGCTATAAAATATAATTAGCGCAGTATTAAAATGATAAAAGTCAACGGAAAACCCCACCATAATAGAAAAACTAACGTGCACACATTTATATACGTGCCATGGGATAAATAATTTCCCTTGTTATATTAGGAAAAGAATAGCAAGTAAATTCCACTAGAATTATCATAGTCAAGGAACAAGAAAAAGAAACGAGGAAAAGAGTCAGAGAGCATGTAAGAGAGAGAGAGAGAATTTTTTGAAAAAAAAAAAAAAGTGCATCATGAATATCTTCCGTATTAGTTTGGCAGGAACTTTCGGGAACATTGTGTTAATGATTAATATGAAGTCCATGCTTGGCAGCCTCTCTCTCTCTTTCTGTCTCTCTCTCTATTGCTCATACAAACACACACATAAAATAACTGACTCCTCACCATCTCTCTCTCTCTCTCTCTCTCTCTCTCTCTCTCCCTTTTCCCCCCTCTTTCCTTTCCCATAGGCCCAGAGATGGCCAAAATCAGCATAGCCAGTTGTCAAGGTAACCTCAATACAATCTATTTACCCACCTCTCCTCTCCCTCGCCAAGGTCAGCTCTCTCTCTTTCTCTCTCTCCTCCTCTCTCGGTTTTGTTCTTTAAACAGCAGGGTAGAACACCCCCTAAAACCATCATTAGCACAAAACCAAAAGAACTGACAAAAGAACAAGAACTGAACTTTCCAAGCCACCAGTCTGCCACTGCATTCAGCTCTGCTCTTAGGCCTCCCATTATTGAATTGTAATTTCCATCTTCCCCAAACACACACTCAGACACACACACACACACACAACATAGAACTTTTCTCTTAAGCCAAAGAGAGATTAGCGATTATAAAGGCCCCCTGCTATGAGGCAGCTCTTGAACTAAAATAAATGTACCGTGGTATGCAGAAGTGCACCTTAGATCTTTTCTTTCTCTTTTTCATGTTCAACTTTATTGCAATATGCATATAAATACACACATGGTCCACTAAAGCACACCTAGCATTTCAGTATGTTTCCCCCCATATCTACTGACCAATATGCCATTTCCCTATCTGCTTAAATACTAAACAGTATCAAAAATTAACCAAATAGCCAAGCAGTTATATTGTGAAATATTATGACTATAAATTTTATTATAGTCATTCTATTGAGTAAAAGTATTATGACTTTTAAATTTAATATGTAATTATGTTATTTATTCCTGTAATGGCAAAACAGTAATTACTCCAGGAAACATTTATTACTATTGTCGTTAAAAACACTGCTGCTTAATATTTTGTGTCTGCATAATGTTATTTGTGTTGTCATGGTTTCTGTTCTTTGTTTGCACCTGTTCTTTGTTCTATTTGACAAGTCACCTGTAATATAGTCGGCTTAATCTCTTGGCAGCTTGCGAAGTCTGGAGTTTTTTTTTTACTGACTTGATGACTAATGACTTTTCCTGAAGTACAGATGACTGTTGACTTACAACACAAGGATTTTCAACTATATTGTTTAATGTGGTGCTTTAAAGGCTTTCTGAACATTCTTTTTCTATTTATATCATGTAAGAGTCGAATTCAACAACTCAGTTCAAAGCATTATAAATAACATTGTGGAAAATGCACTTTTACATTTTTTTTTTCCACTTACAAAAGACAACAATATGAACAAAGCAAGAGCAGTCAGCAATACACAAGTAGAACATGTAATGCTACAGTATCTAAATTAAGTAACGTTCTAGACTTCTATAATGTGCTAAAATGCATATAAATAATGCTTCTATTTACAAAGTTTCATCTGCAGTAGGTAGCATATGCTGGGACTGGGTTGCATGGTGTGATTTTGAAGTGTAAGTGTGTGCAGTGTTTTATGAGCTTACTTGAGGAAGCTCCCAGTGTTAGCAATAGGTCAGTAAATCTTTTGTGCCCTGCTGGCAAAGCTGGCACTGCCACATTACAAAACTCACTGCCAACAACTGAGTAATTAGAGAGAAAGAGAGAGTGAGAAAGAGAGGAAAGACGCTGTATGGTAGAATGAGACATGTAACTAAATCTGTTGAACTGCCTCACCTTGTTTGCTTTTGCACTCATTAGGCAATGTGAGTCAGTCAGTAGGGTGTGTCAGAAATCACAGCTTGAACTTTGCTCATGTACATGTGCTAGTGCACGCAAACACATACATACATCAGTTAATATGTCTGAATTGTGCATTAACTCATTTTAAGTAGACGTGAGGTTACCCAACCCATTGTAATTTTGTAACGTGACACCTTTCTTTCTTTCTGATAATTAACAAGGAAAGATATATTATTGGAAATTGGTTAGGTCAGGAATATCAGAATGTAATGGCATACTAAACATAATAAAATTAAAGTGGTAACTGAACTGGTTGTTTTTAATTCAGTAAAAAGAATTAGATTCATTTGTTTGGGAATTGCACAACACAGGTAGCACTGTAGAGGGCCAGAGAATTAGAGGCTATTCCATTCACAAAGATTGTTTTTTTGCATTAGAGGTTGTGGAATGAAAAAACCCTGCAAGGTCTGGTGTTGTGTTTTTTAAAGCTGAACTTCAGCTGAGCTTTCTATGACGTGAGCGTCATAGTTTTGGAATCGCATGTCGTGTATAAGACACAGAAGAAGATGTGAGATGAGAATGTAATGGTCAAATGCATCCATGTAGTGCATGTTTACATAAAAACAACAATGGAAAAGCAATGCACTGGCACTTAAACCACAAAAGAATGAATTAATGCAAAATTGTAAATGGAATTGAATGTTGTTTAAATAAATTACATTATATGGTGTCCGACTTTTTTTTTTTTTTTTTTTTGCATTTTCTCGCAAAAACTTTTCATTTGTTCATATACCTTCACAAAAAATGGTTTGCTCTTGAAAAAAATGTTGAATTTGCTCCACAAAAATTCAATACTCTAGCGTCTCATTTTTTCTATCACTATGTCTCCTTAGGGGATCCACTGAAACACAAGCAAGTAGTGCCAATTTCATTTTGGTTTTAATACTATAAGTCTTGTGTAAAAGTAAATAAATGGGCAAGCTGTTAACCTGCATGCCGATTTTTCCATGGTGTTCCTTGAGAGGTTGAAGTGTTATAAATGGAAGGTCATTTTCAATAGTAACTCTTGTTGCCCGGCTAGACAAGACAACTGCAGTGAGAAAACCCGAGGGAAGGAATCAGTGTCTGCTAGTGTGTGAGATAGCAGCGAGAAGTAGGTGTTTGTGTGAAGGAGAGAAGAAAAGGGACACTTAGGTCTCTCTTTCTGCCTTCATTCTCCCTGTATCAGCAGAAAAAAAGAAAATGAAAAAAAAAAAAAAAAAATGCTGGCCTCTGTTGACACAGCCCTGACCTTCCCCTCATTCTGCTCCCCCAAGTGTGAAATTGAATGCCTGCCAGAAAGAATGAGGGAAGAAGGAATAGAAAGAGTGAGACAGAAAGAGAGAGGCAGAGTGGGGGAAACAGAGAAAAAGAATGGGAAAGAAGGATCCGCACAAAGCTAAGAGAGAAATCCAATATCACATGAATCAAACGGTGTAGATTGTTGCTGTGCTTTTCCATTTATGGAGAGTCCTCCATATGACGACCACACCAGGGATCTATTCCTTGACACATGTGAAAAAATAGAATTGAACTCCAGCCCTGTAAGTGTCTCATAGAGAAAGACTGTGTGGAAATTTGACCTAGAACCCTAGTCAGTGTTCAGAGAAGAGACTGTTGGATTTATCGAGCTGTATGTTAAAATAAAACAGTGTAAAATATACATTATGTGAATGTTACACACATGCAGTCTTCCTTCCTAAACACACGCACTGCCCCAAGAACTAAATCTATAACAAACAATTGTAATGAAACATCTTTAGTCCTCATATGTCCCGCTTTACTTTGGAAAAATGGAGGGATGGGGGAGAGAAGTGGAGTGGAGTGGAGTCAGGAGGCGGGCGGAATCTGTGATGTCATGGGGGGCGTGTTGCCCATGGCCACCAGTCTCCTGCTGACTCTAGACATTTCTGGCATTCCTACCAGACCAGCTTCCATTGTGCTGCGGGGGACCTTCCATTCATTCAGCTCAGGAAGAGGGAAGGAAAAGAACTGGGAACAGAAAGGGAGGGAAGAGCAGAAAAAGAAGAGGGTGGGGTGTGATGGGATGTTCTAACACTCTGTAGTCGTACAAGGTGTAATACGTCTGTTTCTGAGGAATTAAGAATGTTACTGTATTTGTGGAATTCAAGAAATGCTGTTAATTACTTTTTTATATGCTCAAATAATGGCACACATTGTTTGAGCCAATTAGAAACAAAGAAAATACAGAAATGTCATGTTATTTCTTGCACCTTTTCATGACTAGATAGCCTATAAAAGATACACAATCATATAAATATTAATCTGATAAGAATATTTCCTTAATGAGTCAAAGAGGTCGGTCTGACGTACTTAAAATTGTTGAAAGGTCCTGTGTACGTTTTATTTTATTATTAATTTATGTATGCATTTATTCAAGGAATTATTTTTACAATTGCGATGATCAGAGTTTACTCAGTAATGGTTCACCATCTAGTGGCCTGTTTGTGAAATACAATTTTAACAGAAACGAATGCAAAGTAAATATATAGAAATAAAGACAATTGTTTGAATATATTATATTGTAAAGCTTGTATTTTTTATTAACCCGATTACTTGAACTGTCCAACAAAGCCCTAGTTATTTTTTTAATAATTGCATGTTCTATCCTTAACACACTATAAATAACGTGTATATAAGTCAAGAGCCCTCCTTCAATTGAATCCAACTGAACTGGACTTGATAGTTTCTCGTTGTCAACAGTAGCTATGTTAATATAGAAGGAATTAAGAGAATAAATGAATAAGTCTCGGATCTACTTTTCTTCCGGATGTCACGTGCCAGAGAGCCAGAGCTCAAGAGGCGTAATACTATTCCTTTTCACTATTTTCAGAAACGAAAGATGGTGAATGCACAAAAACATCAACTCATCGAGTGAAGACTACCTAGCCGAGGTAAGGTTATAGTTAGTTACCACAAATATACAGATAACTACCCTTTACACGCATTCATAAACACAACCATTTGCATGCCTTTAAGCAGCACAAACTGATGGAATCAACTACTCACACACTGACTTAAAAGAATTCTGCTGTTTTGAGGTCCTTGCTCCTCAAGTAAATGAGTTTTCGTGACACTAAGATTTGTAAGACTAAGGCTTTTTTTTAACCAGGAAATCTATTTGAGAAAACACCTGAATGCAACGAATTCTAAAGATTGCACGAAGGGTGTTTAAAATAAAAAACATATTTGTTTGATCACATTTATCAATATTATAATGGTAGTCTACCTGAAATAATTTAAGCAAATATTATGTCAGAAACTAACATTTTTTAAACTAGGTCTACTGTTTGAGTGACTTTGCATACAACATAACTCATTATTTACTAACATTTACTACATGTTCAAATAAAGTATTGTATTTAATGATGTAATTGAATTAGCATTTTATTAATTACTGGCTTTTCATCAGTTCACAAGCACCCCTGAAATTCCCTCATGAATCCCCATTTGAGAAGCCCTGCTCTAAGCGATAGAACCAAAGCATCCACCATCTTTATATTTATTCATTTAGCAGTCACATTTTTCCTAAGATTCAAATATAACCACAACAAGTAAACCTAATTCATACAACATTCAAAAATCCAGGTCCACATGGGTGATGTGTAACCCCTGTCTTTTATTTGTTGCATTAACATTTTTTTTTAAAGGAACATTGATATAATGTAATAATAATTACATCGTAGCAGTAGATATGATTAGAGGTTTTGTGTTCTCATCTCTTCTTTTGCTGCAAGGGCTGAAAAACGGATAGATTTTCTCAGTGAATGACTGACCAGTGAAGGAGTAGATAAAAGTCTTGGTCTCCACATTATAGAAGTTAACCAGACCCTCCTCATAATCCACAAACACCCCCACCTTCTGGGGTTTGTCTTTCAGAGAAAGAGGAACAGGACGAGATTCGTTAGCCATGTATTCATTCCCATTTCTTAGCCAAACACACCAAAAGCCATTCTCTGGGCACACTGTTATTTTCCCCTTTCTCTTAACAGACTCCCTAGCCACACCTAAATCCCATTCAGTTTTTTCACCGACTTCAACCTCATAATAAAACTTCCCACAGGAAAACCCATCCTTTCCCAGGACACAGGCAGAGGAGTCAAATCTCTCAGGGTTATTGGGAACATCTCTCCAGGATCCACCATGTTTCACTTGTTTTCCATTCTTAGAGAGGATGAGTTTAGGATGAGCTGTGTTAGGATCCAAAATCACATTCACTGCAAAAGAAGTGCGTGTACAGTGACAAATACAATATAAGCAGCCAATTTTCAGGCTCCTTCTGAGAGAATATCATAATAGTATGAGGGTTACCTGCATAAAGATTCTGTATTGTACTCAGATCTGCTGATGGAAAAATATTTAGTGTTAGTATACACTGCTAGTAACCTTAATAACTAAGCTGCTTCTCAGCAAAAGACACATGCACATGAAATAGGCTCAAACATTTGGTTTGTTCAGATGTTTGTTGTTTTAAAACAAAATGTTTCATTTTTAAGAAAATTGCTCTTTGTGCATGACATTAATTTACAAAAGGTAGAGTTACTTTAATTTGTAGAAGAATTCATTTTAAAGGTATGGATATATAATACAAAAAAGTGTTAAACCATTCTCAGTTGTATCTATGTCTTACCTGTGGCAAAACCTTTTTTATTCATCTTTTCCACTCTTTTTGGTGATGGGGTGCTGCTCTTGTTGAGGTAGATTTTGTCTTCTGTCTGAACATTGCTTGTTGCAGTATTTAAAACGTCTGTCAGAGTGTCTGGCTTTGTGCTCAAGATAGCAGAATCATCTTTTTTCTCCACTACCGAGGAACTTTCAGACACAAGTAAAGGATGAGAGGGAACAGAATCTGTACTCTCAGAATCTGATGCAGGAGACTCTTGAACAACTGAAGGTTTGTGTGGACAATGGGCTATGAAAGAAAAAGCCATTTAAAAACATGCACTAGTAGAAATATACTGTATATACTCTGTACTTTCATGTTTATGTTGTGGAGTTTGAATGAAGTTTTTTTAGGCAAAAATGTATGCCATTGTTATTTGAAAATTTGCTTTGATATTTTTAGAGATGTGAGCTCCAGGGCAACTGATGCTCATGTGTTTGGTTAAACATGCTATGTGATTTATCCTGGGCATACAGTATCTAACAAGCAATTTTAAAGGGTTAGTTCACCCAAAAATTAAAATTCTGTCATTAATTACTCCAAACACATAAGACCTTCATTCATCTTTGGAATACAAATTAAGATATTTTTTGATGATAACAGAGAGCCATCTGTCCCTCCATAGACAGCAATACATGATGTTATTTTTGTTTTATTTGCCCAAAAAGTATTCTCCTAGCATCGCAAAATTTAAGTTAATATCACATGGATTGTTTTACCGTAGATTTTGCTACATTTCTGGATCTGGGATCATTTCAGTTGTATTGCTGTCTATGGAGGGTCTGATGACTCTCTGATATCATCCAAAATAGCTTAATTTGTGTTCGGAAGACGAATGGAGGTCTTATGGGGTTGGAATGACATGAGGGTGAGTAATTAATGACAAAATTTTCATTTCAACCCTTTAACTCTTGTTAATAGCTTTAGCAGAAGGTAAAGTTTCAGAACTTTATATTTTTTATTTAAATTTTATATCAGAGCACCGCCTTTGGACTTCTGAAAGAATTGCTTAGCGACTTTTATAATGGCTTTTGTTATAACATATTATTGTTTTATAAATAATATTTTTATATTAATAATAGTACAATATCCCCATAACCGTCGAAAAGATACTATGGCAAAGATATTTCATTCTTCTGCAGATAGTCAAATCACCTTTTCATAATAAAGGAATTCATAATAAATATGACTTCATTCATTAATCATTTCTTAATACTTACTATTTACTATTTTGAAGGAATTTCTTTAGTTCAATTTTGATGCTTTCCTGAAGGCTCTGGAAAGCTTTGTCCAAAGTTTCTGTGTTCAGATCTTTGTTAATATCAGTAATGTTGCTGGTCCAGGACTTGACTTGTGGAAGGCTCAACACAGATGAGCAAGTCTGCAGTATTGCAAGAGAGAGGAGATCCTTTAACATGTGGTTCGGTCTTAATAAAGAGATGTTGCTGAGCAAGGAATACTGACCTGTAGGAAGTGCAGGTGATCTTCAGTGTGTGAGAGTTGCTCCAGCTCCTTGTCTCTTCTCTTGAGTTCAGTGATTTCCTGCTCCAGCTCTTTAATCAGCTCTTCGGCCTGCTTCTCTTCTGTTTTCTGCTTTTGCTCCATCACCTCCAGCAGCTCAGACTGACATCTCTCAATACAGTGGATCAAAGCAGTGAGAGTTTTGACGCTGTTGTTCTGCAAAGATTATGAAAAGCATTAGAGTTAAGATTTATATGAAGTATTTGATATAGCAGTATCTCCACCAGCTCCATGAGCTGAGTAAAGAAGACCAGTATCATGGCTGCTTTACCCCCCTTTTTAGTCATTAATTACAATCATTTAAAATGACAGTGTAGTTAAAAGCTTTCGTTTTTATGTTACAGGCTTTGAAAATATGACTTTTATGTGGACATAAAACAAAATGTCATATCAACTAAATTGTATGTGCATAAACAATAAAGTGAATATAAATGAATCCTGATTCAAGCAACAAAAGTGAACCAGAACAGACTGACATTTTTTTTACATAGGTTTAAGTGTTTTTGAAGAGCTTCACTTATCTCAGGCCACAGTTGAGCTGCAGCATGTGACGTTTAACACAGAGCTGTCGGTCTCCTTGGGCTCGGAGGTACAATTTGCAATTTGTTAAATTGTTTTCATAAGGTCAAGGGGGGTGAATAATTTTGATTGCAATTGTATGTCCATAGCTTTCATGAAAAAGTGCACCTTGTTAGTTTTTACAGAGCTTTTTATCTCCTCGGTTTTCTTTATTCTGTCCTGGATCATCGTCTGGGCTTCTGCTTGAATCTTTTCCAGCTGAGTCTGAAGACAAAAAAGCAGACAAATCTTAATTCCCTTTTTCATAGCAACTTAGTAAATTAATTCTAGATGAGTTACACTAATTTAATATGCTTTAATATCTTAAGATGCATCTCCTAATATATGTATTTCTCACCCTCTGGTCTCCACTTTCTTGTTCTATTGGAACAATGTTGTGAGCTTTGTGTCCTATTTCAATGCAAATGGGACAGAGAAATGTCCGGTCATCTCGGCAGAAAAGCTCCAGTGGTTTTTCATGTTTCCCGCAGATATAATCTTCCAGGTTTTCCACAGGGTTTATCAGTTTGTGCTTTATGAGCCTTGCTGCTGTTTTCTGATTTTCCAAGTGAGTCTCGCAGAAGGATGTTACACATTGCAAGCATGATTTTACTGCGCTGAGTTTTTGATTTCCATGGCAGGCATCACACAGAACATTAGAGTTGTTTTGGCTTTCTTGCTTCTTCATGTGATCAGCTACCTCTAATGAAGCTGTGTTTATTTTCAGTTGTGGATATGAATTTGTCCTTAAAAAAGAGAACATTTGGGTACAGCCACTACAGAAGCTGTGTCTACATGAAGTGATGACTAGGTCGGTGCGCACTGAAGTGGCTTCTCAATGTCTGAACGAAGTCAAGGCTGTTTGTAAAGAAATAGTGACAACATCAGGCTCTTGAAAGTAAATAGAATTTGCAAGTCATATGATCTATATTGTTTCACTTCTATCCCATTTTATCTTTCCTTTGACTGCTTGTTTTGTTTTCCTAGGCTATACATTTAATTGATAGTAATTTAATGATACATTGGCATGCGTTACATCATATTGCATAGTATCCAGAATTACTATAAATGACTTTCAGTAAAAGTTATGTTTATACAAACACATTACAAAAATGTAATTATAAACACTGCAGTAGCGCTCACCTTCTCAAATGAAAAAGCATTCCTCTATTTTTCTGTCTATTAGTATTATCTTATAATTTCAGGGGATGAAACACAGCAGAACTGTTTGTCTGTGTTTGTCACAGCCAAAGACTGAAGAACCTGTTCAGCAAGGGTTAAACATTTAGTTTCAGTTTCACTTTATCATAAGGGTGTGGGCGAAATCTTCTCTAAACATTACTTCATAGGCTACTAGCCCAAATGTCAATGTACATTTAACTACTTTTTTTGTGGTCTCTTTTTAAAGTCATGTAAACTCTTGATCTACAATTGGAAATGTTTGCTAAGCTAATATAAATTGCTGCCACGAACGCAGAATGTTGGGGTTAAAATTGACCATATTTTTACTTTAAAGGTAGGCAAATTATAAATGACGCAATAGATCGCTGGCATATTGTCAGTGGAAAATGATTCTGAGATCATTGTTTTTTTCTTCTTCTGAGAAATGGGCATGTTGAAAGATCTTTACACTTGGTTTCGAAAGCTGCCTGTTCTACATAAAAGCATAAGCTGTATGCTATTGGCTTACAGATTAACAGGACTTGTCTATAAGACTCTATCACTTTGAATTTTCGGATTTCAAGCTTTTAGAATTAACACTATTACTACCACAACCTGAAATCCTGGAATTGTTGGGACACAAATTGGAATAATATGAAAACTTAAAGGATGTCAAATCAGATGAGTCAATATTTTATTCAAAGTATAATAACGGAGGTTTTAAATATAGTTGGGCCGGGGGCATGTTTATCATGTTATAGCATCTCCATTTCTTTTTTAAAAGTTTGAAGACATTTGGGCAATGAGCTAATGAGTTTCTAGAGTTTTGGTGTTGGAATTTGGTCTAATACAGGTTTCCAGGTGCTGAAGAGTTTGTGGTCATCTTTAATGTATTTTGCGCTCCATGATGGCCCAATCGTTCTCTATAAAGATCTGGACTGCAGGCAGGCCAATTCAGCACTCGAACTCTACTACTATGAACATGCTGTTGTAATGGCTACAGTATGTTGTTTTGCATTGCCTTGTGGAAATATGTTCTAAAACCTTTATATACATTCCAGCATTCATAGTGCCTTCCAAAACATTCAAGCATTCCATTTCATATGCACTTATCATATACACCCCCAACCACCAGAGCTAAATTTGAACTGAACACTGAAAACATGCTGAAAGGTCTCCCTCCTCTTTAGCCAGGAGGACACGGCATCCATGATTTCCAACAAGAATATCCAATTTTGACTTAGTCTGACCATAGAACACTTTTCCACTCTGAAACAGTCCATTTTAAATTAACCTTGGCCCACAGGACACGATGGCCCTTCTGGACTACGTTCCCATATGTCTTTCTTTTTGCATGATAGAGCTTTAGCTGGCATCTGCAGATGGCAGGGTGGATTGTGTTTACTGAGAGTGGTTTCTGGAAGTATTCCTGGGCCCATTTAGTAATCTCAATGATTGAATCAAGCAGACCACGGGCATCTAACAAAGGTCTTCATCCTCCAACTCCCCTTACGCACAGAGATTTATTCAGTTTCTGTGATTCTTTTGATTTGCATTGTAGATGATGAGATTTGCAAAGCCTTTGCAATTTGAAGTGGAGGAAAGTGGTTTTTAAAGTATTCCACAATCCTTTTTACACACTTTTTCACAGATTGGAGAGCCTCTGCCCATCTTCACTTCTGAGAGAGTCCCCAATATATATATATATATATATATATATATATTTAATTATTTAAGTGTTCAAATGTAATTGTATTTTGTCTGAAAAGAAGAAAAATATGGAAAACTCATTCAGGCACTAATCTTAAAAAACCCCCAGCAGAATTAAGTAAATTGATGCCTCTTAATGAGTTAGAATTGTTTAGTAAAGTTCTGTTAGCATTAAGCATTTATCTGTTAGCAGTTCTGATGCCACTTAGCAATTTAGGAAACACACAAATTTGTTCAATAAATCATTTTATTCATTTTCTCAATAAATAAATAAATCAATAAGAATAATGAAAGAAAATAATAAAAATCATGAATTTGTTCAATGTCCATTACTCCAAAATTTAGTGACTCATTTTTTTGTATTCTCTGAAAATACAGATTATAGCAAGAAACAAGACTGAAAAAATATTTCACATTTACATAGCCAAGCACGATATTAATATTTCATAGTTGTTGTTAATACACAAACACAAGACAAAAAAACTATGTATGCATGATCACATGATGTTTTACTAACTATTTGAATTGTAATTAAACCTTATTAAGAATCAGAGGCTTCGCGTTAGTACCTCCTCTTTTGTTGCAAGGGCTGAAAAATGGATGGATTTTCTCAGTAAAAGACAGACCAGTGAAGGAGTAGATGAGAGCCTTGGTCTCAACATTGTAGAAGGAGACCAGACCGTCCTCATAATCCACAAACACCCCCACCTTCTGGGGTTTGTCTTTCAGAGAAAGAGGAACAGGACGAGATTCATTTGCCACGTATTTACCTCCCTTTCTTAGCCAAATACACCAAAATCCATTTTCTGGACACACTGTTATTTTCCCCTTTCTCTTAATGGACTCTCGAGCCATACCTAAATCCCATTCAGTCTTATCACTGACTTGGACCACAAAGTAAAACCTCCCACAGGAAAATCCATCCTTTCCCAGGACACAAGCAGAGGAGTCAAATCTCTCAGGGTTATTGGGAACATCTCTCCAGGATCCACCATGACTGACTTGTTTCCCATCCTTAGACAGAATGAGTTTAGGGTAAGCTGTGTTATGATCCAAAATCACATTCACTGCAGGAAAAACACAGTGATGAATGCATTAGAAGCAGTCCTTATTAAGCTCATGTTAATATTAGTCCTATTTATCTTACCTGCATAAAGTTCCTGTATTGTACTCAGACTCAGGCCGAACCATGAGACCTTCACTTTCTGATTCATCTTTTTTGCTTTGTTCTTTGAGCTAGTGCAGTCTGATTTGCCCAAAGTAAAGTAGATTTTGCCCTCTGTCTGAACATTGCTTGTTTTAATATTTGAAATCTTGCCCTTCTGTGTTTTCAAAGTGTCCATTTTCTCCATATCTGAAAAACGTTTAGGATCTAGTGAATGATGGGAGGGAGCAGAATCTGTGTTAGTGCTGTCAAGTTCAGATATCTTAATTGTTGAACCTTGCGATGTAGGTGGATTGAAGTTGATTTCGTGAACAACAGAAGGTTGAGCTGTGAAAGAAAATATTTTAATATACAGTAAAATAAACAAGACTGATGGAAGCCTTATTTAATAACTATATCAAGAACTGAGCGGAAAATATTATTACACAGCTGCAATTTGCACAAATGTTGCTGGCAGAAAAAAAATAAAAAAAATAAAACTGCATAACCTCAGTTCTCAGTTAAATAAATCAGTTTTTGTTTTGAGTGAACTGTCACTTTGAATTAATGTTGTGGATACAGTCCCGGTTTCATAGATAGGGCTTAGCCTAAACCAGGATTAGGACAGTTCAATTATGACATTTAATTAACTTTTATAGATATACTTTAGATTTACAGATTTACAATTTAGTCTAGGACTAAGCTTGTTTGTGAAACCAGGGGACAATGTTCTAAATAATTTTGTCCATTATTAACTGGAAACATATACTTAAATACGTAAATATATAAATTCACTTCTAATGCTTACTGATATCATCGATTTTTTTTAGTTGCTTGTTGACTTTTTCTTTGAGGCAAGTAAGAGCTTTATCCAGAATATCTGTGTTGAATATGTCAGTGTTAATGTTGATGTTCTTCCAGCTCTTGACCTCTGGGGGGCTACACACCGATGAGTAGACCTGATGTAATGCAGGAGAGCAGAGAAATGCTTCAGAATGAGGAGGCTTGTTCTGTGACATGAGCTGTAAGAGAGACACTGACCTGTAGGAGGTGCAGGTGATCTTCAGTGTGTGAGAGCTGCTCCAGCTCAGTGTTTCTCCTCTTGAGTTCAGTAATTTCCTGCTTCAGCTCTTTAATCAGCTCTTCAGCCTGTGTTTCTGCTGCTTTCTGCTTCTGCTCCATCACCTCCAGCAGCTCAGATTGACATTGTTTAATGGAGCGGATCAGATCAGTGAACAGCTCAACTTTATTTGCTTTATTTCTCTCATTGGTGCTCTAGTTTTATCGAGAAGAACAATAGACAACCATTCTTTTCACCACTGTACAATAGATAGTTGTATTTAAAATAAATCTGTTCATTTGTAACTAAAAACACACCTTGTTGGACTTTACCATGTTTTTAATCTTTGTAATCTTATTACTTCTGTCCTGGATCATAACCTTTATTTCTGCCTGAGTTTTTTCCAGTTGAACCTGAGGACAGAAAACAATATTTTATAAAAGCAAATGCATGAACAGGGCATGCATAGAACTGTTCTCTTACAATGTTTAAAATAGTGCTTTCAGTGAGTTTGTTGGTTTTCACCAATTCAGTTTGCTTTGCTATACTTTATTCAGTAGCTACATAATATGTTGCCAATTTAATTTCTAGATGGTTTTCAAAATGACAGTAACATGTTTTTTAGGGGAATAAATCCCTGCCACCTTGATCTTCAACCTAATCTCTTTTCTTACCCTCTTAGGTCCACTTTCTTCTTTAATAGGGGCAGCGTTGTGAGTCTTATGTTTTGTTTCAGTGCAAAACAGACCCAGACAGGTCTGATTGTCTCTGCAGAACATCTCCAGTGGTTTATCATGTTTCTCGCAGACATAATCTTCCAGGTTGTCCACAGGGTCGATCAATTTGTGACTTACCAACTTTGGTGTCATTTTGTGATTGGTCAGGTGAGTCTCACAAAAAGATGTTACACACTGCAAACAAGACTTTACTGCCCTTAGCTTGTTTTCAGAGCAGATATCACATAAAATATGATGAAGAGTTTTTATGTGGTGTTGGAGTTTCTTGGGCTGTTGATGCACCTTGTAACGATCAAGCTTTCGAAATGCTACATTTATTTTTAATTTGGGCTTACTTTCAAATTCTTCCTTACAGACAGGGCATAGATAGGGTCTACTCTCCCAGCATGCCTCAATACAAGCATTACAGAAGTTGTGTCCACATAAAGTGGTGACTGGGTCATTGAGCACCTCCAGACATATGTGACATATATGGCACTGGAGCAGGTCATCAGAGAGCGATGAACTGAAGGAAGTCATGACTGTAAGCGGAAAAATGGGGACACCATGAGGCTCGACGTAGAAGCTCAAAATTACATTATATATATATATATATATATATATATATAATGCACACTGATCTTGTTATAATAGATACAGTGTGATTTACAAAATCTTCTGAATACCAGTAGTACTCACTCTGTAAAATATATGAATAATAAATTTACTGTACATGATTGATTTACATGTAAAATGTCACATGAAGAGTATTATTTTACATAAAACTGTTCAAACGGTAGTGTATATTTTATAGCGTGGTGCTGTGACTGTTCTATTCAAGATAATCTTATATTTAAGAATCGTTCTTAAGTTAACTGCTTTACAGTACATGGCTTTACATTTGTAGTCTATGAAATCTTACCTGTCTGTTAGTGTTGTCTCTGGTTCAAGAGGTAAATGCAGTACAAAGTAGATCAGACCAGGATTTATTGTGAGGCAAAATAGGTTTCAGTTTCACTTCACTGTAAAATATTACGCATTACTGAAAGCACACCTTTCTTTTGCATGTTTTGTTATTCAAACAATTAGGCTAAGATAGGAAACTATCTTTTTAATTGTTGTAGTTCATCATTAGACAATCTGTCTGGGCAACTATGTGTGACTGATTATGTAGTTAGGTTTGGTGTTAGGTGCTGATTAGGTGTTAAATTATGTTCATTCTAAGCATATTCAAACAATTTAGAAAAATGTGAAGCCTTTTATACATTGCTGGCATTATGACTGATGCAGGATGAAGGAGGAGTTACTGTATAGAAGTAGCCCCAGTTAAGTTTCATTTCTTTAAAGGTAATTTCCATTTACTGAAATTGTCCTTGTTGCTCACACACTAATCTAGTGTCACGTTCCATGTCTGTCTCGTTCAGTCTCGTTTCCCCTGTCAGTTCCTGTATGCCCATATTTGGTCTTTCCT
>JAUCMU010000125.1:9890166-9934555 GCA_032275025.1 Enteromius treurensis | reverse complement strand
GTAACAGTCTGTGTTGTGTTGGAATTTGACCGTTTTTCAGTCGTCTTTTGCAAACACTTGATTTATATAAGAAGTAGCCTACCTGCATGCCCCGACTGTAACCACTGTCCATTCTTTTACAGGAAAATAGTTGTTTATTTAATTGTTTTACAATCTTTAGTTTTTTTGTGTAATATTTGCTCAAACACTGGTGTTTGTTAGGCTACAGAATATTATTTTACGGTAAAAAAAAAAAATTAAGTGTTGTTAGTTCTATTTTCTATTTTTTTTTTTAAACTATTATTATTATTTTTAATATTAAAAACACAACAAAAAGTACTGATAAGAGTACCGTTAAAGTACCGGATCGATAAGTGGTATCGATAAAAGTAGTAGTACCGTTAAAACCTTTATGATACCCATCCCTACCTATGACTGGTATATTAGATGTGGATAAAGCTTGTATCATTTATTTGCACATGCATACAATGACCTTCATACATTTCTAATTGCTAGAGGCCTCTAACAAGCTGACATGCAAAAACCTTGCAATTTTCTTTGATCTGTAGTGCATAAGATTAGCCTAAAAAAGCTGACAGGAAGACGTCAAGGAAAGACTGTCGTTCCACAAGGGTGGAATTTTTCAACCTAAAACTGTCCGAAATTCTGATGGATGACTCCTACGCTGCGACATCACCGACTACAGAGCGCTCCAGTCACAGTCAAACACCGTTCACAATCACTTTAATTCTGGAATCAGATGTAATTCAGAATAAAATGAAACAGTTTTGTGACCCTGCACCACAAAAGCAGTATACTGTACTTGTAGCATTTACATTTTAACTATATGAAGCATGGCATGAAATTGGTTTGTTAGCTCTTATTTTTTTTACTTTTAGAGAATATATATACTGTATATATATATATATATGTGTGTGTTTGGTTTTATGTTTTTGAGTATCGTGTTTGATACATCAGGCTTTTATGGTCCATAGAATAAGATACAAAATAATGAATTCATACTCAAGAAAGAAAAAATAAAGCAGCTCAGTTTTATTCAGAGGTCAAAACTAAGCTAAAAGATGCAGTTTAGTGCTGTTGTTGATGTTTATTTGGCCGAAGGTAAGATAAAAACGTCTGATAACTTGCAGTGTAAATCAATAAGGTTTATAACAATATTGATACATAATGCACATAAATATTAGCTTTCGCTCTTTGCCTCTAGTGCTTTTTTATCAAAGCAATAAATAAATAATACAAGAAAATAAATATTCAAGCAAAACACATTCAGATATCATTTTCTTTCAAGTGTAAATTGTTTTGCATAAATGAAATTGCATTCAGTAAACAGAACAAATAGACATACACATTTCCAACAGACAAGCTTTTTCAACAGAGCCGCGCTGTTTAAAATCCAAAGCAGAAATGATTTTGTAACTGACAGCGCTTTCATGGTTGCCTAGTAACAGCAGACGCTACTGACGCTCGAGCGCGAAACGCTTTGAAATTGGTGGAGGAAGCGACGCGCCTCGCGTTTTCCACTCGTTTTTAGACGCTTCGTGAACGTACCCTTATGTTACATTTAATGCTAAAGTATCGTTAACGCCAATACAAACATTATTTTAGTGTGTTAGAGCAGAAAGATGCAGCTCTGGTTAAACAGCTGGATGTTTGGTTGAAAACGTTACCTGAATGCCGCGGGTGATAGTTTGTAATGTGTGTGTTTCTGGTTCTCATCTGTTTGAGGGTGGGAGGAGCGGACGCGGATTCCCTGTCCCGTCGTTTGTGCTGCCTTGTTGACCGTAGCACTGAAAACATTAGATTTTACACAGTTTAAACTCTTTCTTTCTTTTTTTTCGGAATCGCTCGGTTCATATGCGTACCGAACAAGTCTTGTACCGAACGGTTCAATACGATACGACGTATCGTTACACCCCTAATAAGAACTGTAATTAAATAATAATAATAATAATAATATATATATATATATATATGTTTTATTTTACTTCTTCATTTTAACTAGATTGTGTCATTCAAAGTGGTTAAGAATGCAGTCTTGTACTGTACCTTTGTGTTTTGTCCAATTTTCTAATTTTGGTTAATGATTTGAAATGATTTAACAAAGACTTTTTTTTAAACAAATAATAAAAAAATATTTGTGAACCAGCGAACTAATCAGCACAGTCTCACTCCAACTTGTCACATTTTGATGCTTGGTCAGCAGCCAATGGCATTTCATAACCAACATTGACATAAGGATTCTTGTAGCAGCATTTTTTGAAATCGCGCACAGACTGCAGCAGCGCGCAGAACCTGATTTTGCTAAGTTCGACGTGTCAACATCTGGGTCAACATCTTTGTTGACCCTGGGACAACATTGTGATTAGCCAATCAGATTTTAAAAACAAGTTTATAGTTATGTGAAGTTTAGGCTTACAATTAGTGTTTGGTGTTTGAATATCAGTGTCAGTCATCTATCATTTTCTCTGATTTTAGGCATTACTCATGGGTAGGGTTTAGTCAAAACTAAAATTTTGGAATAAAATGTTGTTCCAGGGTCAACAAAATATGTTAAACCAGGAATACGTTGAACTCAGCAAAATCAGGACGTGCGCAGCACAGAAGCGCACAGCAAGTATACAGAAGACGGAAACAGCGACCGCATCTAATCCTCTCAAAAATCAATCGTTTTGACTCAAAAGACTTGGAATTTTAATATCTTTCAAATAAATGAAGACTATATCTTGTGTTTTATTGACAGATGGTAGGTTTAGGGGCAGGGGTTATGTTACATGCTCATAAATGTGTAAATAATATCATTTAAATAAAACAGTTTTGACTGTTTACATTGAGAGATCACACGCCTACATACTGCATATGCAATGATGCATTGTTTTTACCTAATATAACTTTTAATTATAACAATAATATAAAAAAAAAATTGCGTCAGGATATTGACACTAAGAGTTTCCTATTTAAACAACGGAGGACCCTTTACGTCGTTTTTTATTTTGTTGTTTTCTTTTGTTTCTGTTAGTTTTTTTTTTAATGGGTCAAAAATTTTATTTCAATCCAAGTACAGTACTGGACAGTATGTGTTTTTTTTTTTTCTCTCACCAGTGCTGATGCTGTTGTCTCTCATATTGTAGTCTTTGAGCTTTACATCAGCTGGTGATAAATTAAACGCTTTTATCTGTTGTTTTAGTGATGAGAATTCTGTTGAATTTACATATAGTGTGGGAATTAAAGATCGGATTTCTATTCAATTTAGAGACTAATTTATGCGGCCAAGTGTAATCATGCCTGAACAAATACCATTAAATAAAAAGATTAGCTCTTAACCCAACAAATAAATAATGACAGCAAACACAACATGAATAAAGCCTGCAAACTACTCCAAACCAATTACCTTAAATCAGTAACCGCATAATTTATGCATGCGGCAATGCATGTTGGGAGCTGGCAGTCCCTTAACAAATAAGCAACTTTGTTCAATGAAAATATTTCACCAAACAACTGTTGAGAGAGCATTCGAGGGAAAATTGCCAGTCTTAGTATCTGTGACTCAAAAAGCCCCATACGTTGGATATAATGGAATTGCTTTTTTATAGGCAGAATTATGAACTGACACAGATTGCCCGTTTCAGTCTTCTCTCAAAGATTTTCTGCTCCCTCATCAGAACGAACCACAAAGAGGATCTGTTCATTTACCCACTTTGTGTTTATTTATCTAACTGTCACAGCCTCAAGAGGGCTGGAACAAAAAAGCTCATTTGTTAACATCACAGCGACTTCATCAATCTCATTAGGCTGATAGGCCTGAAGCAATAAAGAGACATGATCGCTGAGCAAAAAGTGACCCAAAAGCAATTATGACTGAACCTTCAGCATCGCCCTGCTCTGATTGAAACCCCGTATCCTCATAGAGTCCAATTATAGGACCTCGTACGTACGTGTTTGTGTGTGTACCCCTGATAAAATGACCACCTCATGCTGGTCTAAGCTTAACTCAGCACACCGGTCCATAATGAGTCTTCTTTAAGCATGTGTGTGTGTTCAGTTTGACACTCTTGATTATGCAGGGTGTCTAGGCAGAGTTTGTATATCACCCCACTGTGAGGTCTCCCTCTAGGACTTTCCCTCCGGGTCACCAAAAGCGCCGCAGCCTGGTCTCATCTCATTATAATTCAGTCATGCTCACACCTGCTGTAACACTTTCAATTAGACAGGTCAAAGTCACAGAGCCCAGACACTGACCTTATGCATACAGTACAAACACATCACAATACTGATGACTCACACAGTTTGTTTATACATTCTGCATTTTAAAACTTTTAGTTCTAATTATGCTAGTCCGAGGGCGGCCCTCTACTGACACCTTCATGACACTGTCTTAAAACTTGGAAAATTAAAAGATTTGCTTCCAATGGATTTGTTTATTTATTTATTTATTATTATTATTTTTACTATGTAATTCAATATGGAATAACCTGTGGATGGTAATTAGAAATTTGGTTATGGTAATACACACACACAAACACACATAATAAAAGCACCAAAAATAAATAGGTAAATAAATAAATAACACCCACACGCAGACGCACACTTGGATTTATCAGGACATTCCATTTATGTAATGGTTGTTATATTGTACCACCTGTATTTTCGATCCCTTATACTACTAAATTTACCAATCAAACAACACTTTCTGCTTTTTTAGATTTTAAAAACATTCCATTCTGTGTGATTTGTACTCTAAGTTTAGTACAATTTTGGTAACACTTTAGAATAATTGCACACTATGAATCATTAGGTAAGCGTTAATAAATTGTCGGTGCATCCTTTATAAAGCATCTAGGTTACTAGGTTGCTGTTGGTAGAGGTGTTAGAGAGGCCAGCAGGGGGTGCTCACCTTGTGGTCTGTGTGGGTCCTAATGCCCCAGTGTATCTCTCTCTCCTCTCCACCTGTGGCTGGTGTGTGGTGAGCGCACTGGCACCGTTGTCCTGTTGCTGCCGTCGTAATATCCAAGTGGATGCTGCACACTGGTGGTGGTTGAGGATAGACCCCCCCCACATGATTGTAAAGCGCTTTGGGTGTATAGCAATACACAGTAAAGCTCTATATAAATGCGTCATTCATTCATTCATGATAATAAGAACAATTATAGTACTGTTTATATAGATGGACAATAGAGGTTATATCCAAAGGAAAAAAAAAAGGAAAAAGAAGTGCTTTAATTTTAGGTTTGATAACGCCATTGTCAGAGATTGCATTTTTAGGAGCATTAATTCAGAGTTAATATTAGGTACGGCTGCGCATCATTGAGGGAAGGCAGCTCCCTGGAGTCAACATTAAACCAGTTGTCAAGGTCACAGTTGGAGGACAGACAAAGAGAACACGCATCAAGAAGGGCAATAATCCGTTTTTTGACGAGGTAACTTTTTTTTTTTTTAACTGGGGGAATAAAAATGAAGTAAACAAATTCAGATAATGCTCAGTATATGTAATTCTTTACTTTCAGACTTTTTCTCTAAACTTCTATGAAAAACCTTCAGATCTTTTTGATGAGCCTATATTTCTAACCGTAAGTTATGTTAACATTCTAATTAATGTAGTGGTTGCCATTGTTTTTTTATTTAACACCAACCTTCAGTTATCATCTCTATTTCTTTTCCAAGGTATTTGACTCCAAGTCACTACGGAAAGACTCTGTCATTGGAGAATTCAAGGTAGATTTGCTTTTTTTTTTTTATTATTATTTTTTTTCCTTTTAATCGTTGTCCTCTTTTGGTGGTTTCTTCTCATTTCCAGCAAGTTCCAGGATTTCTTTATTTTTTATTTTCTTTAGCGGTTACAGTCATGTTTTTTCCCCTCTGATCTATAATTTCCAGAGCACATGTGTCTGTTTTTTTCAGACTTTGCTAATAATAGTGCTAATTTAGTTTTATTGTTTTGTCTTTCAGCTGGATGTTGGCATGGTGTATAATGAACACCGTAAGTACCACATACTCATAATGTGTTATTAATTGTTCATTTGATTGTGTCTCAGAACAAACAACCCTCTGGACCTGGACGCTGTTTTGAATCTTGAGTCTAACCGAAATCCAATTAAGCTTGTTGCCTTTAAAATTGAAGCTATATTTATGTTTAACATTCTCTTTTGTGTTTCTCTGAACAGGACATGCTATTCTCAGGAAATGGTTGTTGCTGGCAGACCCTGATGATCTTTTTGCAGGGGCCAGAGGTTATTTAAAGGTCAGCATGTTTGTGCTGGCTGCAGGTGATGAACCTCCGGTAAGTGAGAGGAAGATCGAACGTGATTCAGCATGTTAACGAATCAATCCTTATTGTATAGATTTCTCTCATTCTTTTGAAAACACCAATGCTGTGTGTCAGATGGATAAGAAAGATGGTCTGGAAGAAAAGGAGGATATAGAGGGGAACCTGTTGAGACCAGCTGGTCTTACCTTGACAGGAGCCACGTTTACTCTCAGAGTGTACAGGGCAGAAGATCTGCCTCAGAGTGAGTATTAAACATGTCTGTGTATAGATATGGTTCTGTTTCCTCTCCTAATCTGCTTTTTTCTATGGACAGTGGATGATGCTCTTATGGATGGTGTCAAACAGTTCCTTGGATTTGAAACTAATCGAAAGAACCTGGTGGATCCGTTCGTGGAGATTAACTTTGCAGGAAAAACGGTACTTCTGGTTTCATAATTAGTTTAATCTTGAGGTATTCATAAGTTGCTGAAAAGGTACTGATACGGTATCGTTACACCTCTAGATCAGTAGTAAGATTCTGGAGAAAAATGCCAACCCTCAGTGGAACCAGAGCCTCACTCTGCCTATCAGGGTAAAGGATATGCACTCACCTCACAAAGCTGCATAAGAAGTCCTTCATTAGGTCTATTAACAGTCTGTTTTTCACTCCAGTTCCCATCCATGTGTGAAAAGATGAGGATACGCATTTTAGATTGGTCAGTTAAAATTCTAAACTAGCCACTATATGTTAATATGGATTGCTTGATTTCTGACAAGAATATGTTATCTTATATGCCTTTCTATTCTGATTCTCTCAGGGATCGAGCCAGCCATAATGATGTCATTGGCACTACACACTTATGTATTTCCAAAATCTCAGCTCCTGGAGGAGAAATTGAAGGCAAGCTGTGTTTGTAGCATGCAAAGTGTTGGTTTAATTTGGTTGTTACATGGTGGTATTAAATTTAAGGGGCACCTTAGGTTATTATTCTTTTTTACTTTACAGCTTTTTTACTCTCTATACCAGTGGTTCTTAACCTTTTCGACTTCAAGGTCACCCACTGTTAAAAACAAGACATTTCAGGACTCTAGAAGTTTTAAGAGACAGATGTTCTTTAGGGTTCCCACTTTTTAACCAATGATTTTTAATGGCTTTTCCAGTCAATTTACTGGAATAGTTTTTACTCATAGTTTCTACCTGATAAAATATTTTAGAGCATAACTAGACTAATGTATATTCGTTATAAAAATGTCCCATAGAGTTTTAAGATCAGTCGTTCTCAAAATTCATGTCATTGGTTAAGCCATAACTTGACACCTCATTTCATTTAAGCAAAAAGCTGTGTTTGTGCCACAATGATTGCTACTGTATACGCATTGGGAAATGGAACAACTAACTAATTTGTAGTAGTGGTCTATTTAGTTAGTATTGGAAAAAGTAACTTGGTATCAGAGAAAACTTTTGTATGTTTACAGTGTTGAAAGATGTTGCATTAGTTCAATAATGTGCTGGTTCCAGTGTGAAATGAATCTTTTTTTCGCTTGCTCATTTGAAGTCTCGATTTTGCATATTAGTAATGAACTGGCTGTGAATTGAAACTAGGGAATGAAATTAACACTGCTTTTTGGGGAATGTTGTGTAAAATCAGCTTGTGTGTCCTAATCTGAAATATAGCCAAGGATGACAAAGCACTTTTTTTTTTTTTTTACTTTAGCATTCATGCTATTGCCAAGGAGGCATGACAGTTCAGGTTTATAATTAAGTGTCCTGGTTGACAGAATTGTTGTGTTGCAATTCATTGGTTTCAGTATGTTAGCTGGTTGGTTGTAGATTTCATTATTTTTTGTGAGTGAGTTTGAGTTTGTTGTGCAAAGATAACTCTATGCCTGGCGCAGACGTGATTAATGCATGAGTCAGGTCATATAGCATCAGCTATTTTTCACTTGTCTTCTCCTTATTGTGTCTCAACATTTTTATTTCTCTATGCACTCAGATGAGTTTCCTCCCAGGACCTTCCACGGCACCAGTATGTGTGTCTCTCTGATCTCAAATCTGTGTGCTACCCTTCCTGTAGATCACACCTATGTCAGGTTTAGCCTAGGCTGGCCTTTAGAGAAGTTGTCTTCTATGACTAAATGGAAATATATTTGGCACTGAATTTATACGGCAGTATGGTCATTCAGTACATATGTTTTACTGCTTCTAAAGGTGGAGGTGACCACTGTGTGTCTAATTCTTGCTGTTATGCATTTTATGTCAATTAGTGGACGACAATGTAGGCTTTCTTCCGACATTTGGTCCCTGCTACGTCAACATGTATGGGAGCCCCCGAGAATTCATGGCCTTTTCAGATCCGCACGAGGCACTAAACTTTGGAAAGGTAAGATTTAGTCTCTCTCTATATATACACATATATGTATGGATGTATATGTTCATATGATGGCTCACTACAAATTTACAGTAAATTAAAATGTAGTTGCTATGTTTTTGATTTAGGGAGAGGGAGTGGCCTACCGTGGACGTTTGCTGTTGGAGGTCATCACAAAGCTGTCTGATCAGGTGGAGCAAAAGACTGATGACATACATCCTGATGACCAGCTGGTGGTAGAGGTGAGATCACAGTCACTCTGGCTGGGTTTGGCACAAGACATGGGATCATGTGACGCAGGATGGATCATTTGATAGAGGTGAAGGACATCTGTTTTATTGTGTCAAACAGAAATTCATGCGAAAGAGGAAGTTCTCCTTGTTTGCTGCATTCTACTCAGCCACTCTTCTTCAGGATGTGGATGATGCAGTTCAGTTTGAAGTCAGTATTGGCAACTACGGCAACAAATTTGACAACACCTGTCTGCCTTTGGCCTCCACCACTCAGTTCAGCAGGGCCGTGTTTGATGGTGAGATACCAAATAATGATTTATATCTGAAAAGTTTGGTTAATATTTTACATGCATTTTTTTAATATATAAAACTTTTCACTTTGAAGTGGATTTTCTTTTTCTTATTTTAACTGAAAGAAAGGTTCTCAGTACAAATGTATAAATAATATTATTTTACTACTTTAATATCATTCACTTATTAACTCTGCAATTTTGATAAATATAATACTACTTTTCAAAGATTCAGAGTTAGTACTATTTTTTTTTTTAATTATAAACATATTTAATAAATATCAGAGAAGACCTTTGAATGGTATTGCATACAAGAAAATGGAAAAATGCAGAGCCTAATGTGATTTTGTGAAGAAATATTTTTAAGTATTACAAAAACATAATAATAATAAAACTGTACAAAAATTTTAAGATTATAGCTTCATATTATACAAAATGCCTAATATATTTTCATTTTAGATTGTTATTTGGGTCTCAACATCTGTAATCCAATGAGTCACATTCACTCAAGCATCTGACCTGACATGTTTTTTTCATTTGACTATTATTTAGGCTGCCATTACTACTACCTGCCATGGGGAAATGTGAAACCTGTAGTGGTCTTGTCTTCAGAGTGGGAGGATATCAGCCCTCGCATAGAGGCCCTAAACATGCTGCTCAGCATAGTCGACCGATTAGTAAGAAAAATAAACATCTAAGATACGGCTCCAATCAGCTCATTAAAATATATCACAGCACAATTAGTTATAACTGTATTGGTTTTCACTGTTCATAATAGGAATCAAACCTGGAGCAGGTACAGCTGACGCTTAAAGCAAGCAGTGACGAACAGGAAGTGGAGCAGATGGTTATCCAGCTGCTTGATGATGTCATTGCTGACTGCAGGTGCAGATATGCTCTAGTGTTTTGGGAAGCTGTATCGCATTTACCATAACAAACTAAAGCAACTCTTGTGTGTGTATGTGCTGTAGTGAGGAGCTCCCCGAGTTGGATAAATGGCCCTGTGTGACTGCGCTGGATAAAGCTCTGCGGAATCTGCGCAAGATTAACATGCAGCAGATAGTGGAGGCGGCACAGGCACTCAAACACGGACCAGAGACCGAGCTGAGTGCAGTGCTGGAGCAGGCAGAGGACTGGTCCCAGAGACTACGTCAGCTATCTGAGGAGGTGATAGAGATGTGGCCTTAATGTCTGAAGTGCTGATTCCACCTGGTGTAACATTTTAATTAATTAGCGGTCAGCAAAAATGCATTTCACCAGGTGTTAAAAAAGGGGATAGATCACCAAAAAAATCCGTAATTTGCTCACTTCTCACTTGCTCACTTAATTTTTTTTTTGCTATGGAAGTCAACTGCTACCATTAGCTGTTTGGTCACTGTTAAGTCAGTAGACCGTAGTCTTTTGTGACTGTGGAACACATTTGAAAACATGGGCATTTTATGAGCATCTATGAGCATTACAGTTGTATTTAGTGTTATTCACTTGTGATTGCATTGGCAAAACAGTATTTTTATACCAGTGTAAACAGGGCCTATATATATTTTTTTATAATTCTTATTCTTTATAATTTTTATAATTTACACCTGGTTCAAATAGCAACTCTATAAATTTAAAACATTTCTTTTAGCCCCAGAACAGTCTGCCAGATATAATAATCTGGATGCTTCAGGGAGACAGACGAGTGGCCTACCACAGAATCCCTGCACATCAAGTTCTCTTTTCCCACGGTTACTGTGGACAGCATTGTGGCCAACTACAGACGGTTTTCATGAAGGTAAACACAGGCTTAGCGCATACTAATGCTACAGTACAAATGATGAATGGAAACATAGGGGCGCTGATAAATCTCTCTATCTCTGCATATAATTTATGCTCAGTATCCGCAAGAAGACGGGGGATATAGTAAGATCCCAGCTCAGCTCAGGGTCAAGGTGTGGTTCGGACTGGCTGCTGATGTCAAATCCTTTAACCAGTTTGCAGAGGGCAAACTCTCTGTGTTTGCAGAAACGGTAAGAGGCAGCTACCTAAATGCAACTTAAACATATTAATTAAATAGTATATATTTTTTTTTGTATATATTTGCACTTCTGCCCTGTAGACCTAAATAACATCTCTTAAAATACATTTCACACAATCATGATATCAAGGTTACTAGATCTGTCTAGATAGATATATCTTATATCTGTCTTATATCTAGTATAGTTACTAGATATAAGATATAATACTACTATTACTACAGCTTTGATGAGCATAATATACTTATTTTTTTATTTTGGTCTACAGTATGAAAACCAGACTAAGTTGGCTCTGCTGGGGAACTGGGGTACGACAGGTTTGACATACCCCAAGTTCAGCGATGTGACTGGCAGAATCAGACTCCCAAAGGAGAGCTTCAAACCCACTTCAGGATGGAGCTGGGCGGGAGAGTGGTTCGTCAGCCCAGAGAAAACGTAAGGACAATAATTATCTGTGATAAAAGCTTTATAAAACACTACTTGAATCTGTGTAACATGGATTTGTATTTTTGCTCATGTTGGCCAGAATGCTGTATGACACTGATGCGGGTCATATAAACTTTTTGGAGGAGGTGTTTGAAAATCAGATGCGTTTGCCAGGAGGACAGTGGATTGGCATGCCGGAGGGGTACACAGATGTGGTCAGTGTGTGGTTGTATCATAACAAAACTGTACCTTTAGTTCCTAGTGTTATTCATGAGCCACAGAGGAGTAGTCAGTCAAAGAGTATTTAAAAAATACTTTAAAAAGCAGACTAATATGTTCTACATTAAAATCAATTGGCAGGAACTGACCTTTTTGTTCTTTATGTGTCCACTGGGGGGCAGAACGGAGAAAAGGCCATGCCTAAAGATGAGATCGAGTGTCCCCCCGGCTGGGTGTGGGAGGATATTGAGTGGAGCGAGGACCTGAAGCGTGCAGTGGATGATCAAGGTATGGAAACTTTAAAAAGTCTTTCCTGCACACACATACACCGCTGTTAAATATATTGTGCCTTTACAATAAATCACCTTCTACCTGTAGGGTGGGAATACGGAATAACCCTCCCCCCAGACCGCCGGCCAAAGTCCTGGGTTCCATCCGAGAAGATGTACCACACCAACCGCCGGAGACGTTGGATCCGACTCCGCCGCAGAGATATGCAGAAAATGGAGGCGCTCAGAAAAGTACATCATCAGTCATTAGCCAAGTGTTTGTTTGCAATCAGGGAAATAACAAAGTTTCATATTGAGAGTGATAAACAAAAAAAAAGAATCTTGGCTTCATTTTCTCTTTGAATTGTGGGGGGATTCTGGTAAAGCTCTGGGTGGCGTGACAGAAAGAGCTCTGTGTAGTCTCAGGAGGTCTTCCCCGTCCCTGAACGCATCTGGTGAGAGGCAGATGGAGCGAGAGAGGACACCTAATTAATCATGCCATCTGAGAATAATCTGAAATCAGTCCCACACCTCTAATCCACTTGGCAGGGAAGCCTGGGTCCAACTATAAAGTCCTGCTGCAAATATGCCTAATGTTCATCATCTGTGTGAGGGTGTGTAACAAAGAGAGAGAGATAAAGAGTTTTTGTTTCATCCTGTGAAAGTCTTTATCCAATAAACCAAAAAAACACACTTTGGTAATAAACATCAAAAAATACATTTTTGAGATCGCTGTTTTGGATAATGATGTTAGACGGAAGAACATTAACATATTTGCTTTCTGGAGTTAATGGTGTTAGGCGGAAGAAATTTAGAATTAAATCCATTCTTACATAAAATGTCACATTCAATTCTATAAGACAGTTTACAAAAGAACGGATTTAAGAACTATTTAAACACAAATTTGCTGCATGAATGAAGCTCAGTGTGTATATATTCGGATACAAGTAGGACAAATAAAAGCAAAGAAAGAACCAAGAGGAAAAAGTCTGTGAGAAAGTGGTTTGGGTACAAAAGGTGGTTTAGATTATGTTACATACTTAAAAATGAAGTAATTCTTAAAAAATATATATTTGGACAACTTAATAATGGATAAACATTTATTAATATACTACCATTCAAAATTTTGGGGCCAGTTAGATTTTCAAATAATTTTGATAAAACAGTAATATATTATCATTACAATTGTTTCTAAATATATTTAAAAATCCTGTGATGCAAAGGTCACATGATCATTCTAATATGTTAATTTATTGCTGGAGAACCATTTTTTTTGAGGTGAATGTCTTTACTTTTAAACTTTTAAACAATAGGGTGAATTTTTAATGCAATTAAATTATTATACATCTGCAAACAACTGATGCTAGATATTTTCTTAGAATGTTGCAATTACTTTTAATATGCTTATTAAAATATGTTATCATTTGGCATGAATGTACATTAAGAATTTAAGCAGTTTTCAATAAATGTCAAACATTTATTCACCATCCTTTTATAATTTAATAGCTTTTATTAACTTTTTTTTTGGTGAAATGTTGTACTTGGAATTGTACTTTTAAAAAATAATTAATAGCTAGACCAATTAGAAATTTAAATGAATGCAGTATCTTACAGTATTTTTAAAGTGTCAATATCATTTTTAGGGTCACTGTGAGTTAAATCAGTTGTCCTCATGGTGGCACTCTTCAAGCACAGATTTAAAAACATTTGTCTAGTCGTACCTCCCATCTTTCTCCTCTATTAGAGAACTCTAATTCCTCGCTAATCCTTTCCTCACTACCCTAAAGATCTGCTATTTGTCCTTTTTCATTTTTATTGCACTGTGCACCACTGCTTAGGATCACACAGAACACGCACAATGAATATAATACATTAATATAATCAAGTTCAATTATCTACATTTGTCTTTTTCTGTGTGTTTTCTCTTTTACAGCAGCGTCCGGACGAGTCGGAGCGTGAGGGCTGGGAATATGCCTCATTATTCGGCTGGAAGTTTCACCTTAAGCAGAAGAAGACCGACTCCTTCCGTCGCCGGCGCTGGAGATGCCGTATGGAGCCGTTAGAAAAGACGGGGCCGGCGGCCATCTTTTCCTTGGAGTGTTCGCTGGTAATGAGGGTTGACTATTTGAATGATGTGGAGCTGGAATTGGATTGAGATTTAGAAAGAGAGACAGTAATGGAAGAAAAGGAAAGTGGTCTGAGAAAATCAAACGAGGGTGAGATGCAATTTAGACAAGGCAAAGGCGAGAATGGGTGTGGAGGGCTTTGAGCTTGGACGAATCGGAGGTGCTGAGAGAGACTGGGCATGCAAAGTGGAATCAGCCTGGTAAAATAAGGGCATCTTGGGATATCATTTACAGGGAGACAGAGATGGAACAGTGAGTGTGAAAGACGGTGTATGCATAAAGCCTAGTTAGTATGCTTATTCTTTTACTCATAGTCTGCTCCGCTGGGTCCATTGTTACGGATCTATTCCAGGCAGTTTGGCGCGAGATGTCGTGTAGGCTTGGATGGCTTGAGAACTGTGAGTTGACGGGGTCTGGATTGAATCCCTGGTGTAAGCGAAAGGCCCCAGTGCCTTGCAAAGATGAACCTGAAAACTCTGACCCAGAGACATCAATTATAAACTTCAAGTACTTTATTTACTCTTTTTTTTTTAGTTATCCCCATATGATGTTTTAACCTTCTTTTTTAAAATTATTTTCCTATAGCTTCCCTGCTAGATTATATTTGAATGAACTGATTTATTGGAATAACTTTTCAAAGTTGCTGGATGAGAGAGAAAGAGAGGAAGAAGAGAGAGAGTAGTTAGGGACAAACTGATTGAATCAGAATCAGACTAGAGTGAACCAGGCCTTTCAATGCTGCATATGGTAGAGCTATTTAAGACACCAACTGATTCACTTGAATCAGGCTTTTTACTGCTTAAAGGAACACTCCACTGTTTTTGAAAATAGGCTCATTTACCAACTCCCCTAGAGTTAAACATTTGAGTTTTACAGTTTTCTAATCCATTCAGCCGATGTTCGGGTCTGGCGTCAGCACTTTTAGCTGCAGCTTCTTGACTCTTTAACTTTTCATTTTCCGTTGGTCTTAGTACACGATGTAAGTACAGACAAGTCTTCTAAATAGGAAAAATATTGAAATGGTCATTGGTCATTTTTGTGCGAGATGCTAATGGTCTATGCTAAGCTAAAAGTGCTCCGCCAGTACTTGAGATAGAGTGCAGTTTAGGACAAATGATTAACTAAAATGAATCAGATTTTGCTAATCTGCATAGAAGTGGGAGCCGTTTAGTATTAAATATCAGGGTTTTCAATGCAGTACTGTTCATGAGATTAAGTGAGATCAAACCAATTAAGAATGAATCAGACTTTCCACAGCTACATGTACATGTGGGATAGAGATGTTTGGTAGCAGTACATAGCTACTCGTTGGAATTTAATTGAAAATTCTTGTTTCAGGGCACTTTGGAGGGTGTTTTTCTTTTCTTTTTTTCTTCAAAACCATACAGCACAAGGGTATTGGGTTATGTAAATATAGTGAGCCACAAATGACATAGCAGTTTCACTCTGGTTAAGAGACATAATCAGACATTTTATTCAGAGAAGGTCAGAATTTTGTATGTGTCAAAATGATATTCGAGTGTCTTGGGGCGTGACATGTAATCACTTCATACCAGTGGTTTGTGGTTCATTTACGGTTGCCCTTTCCACAACTGACAGCAGAGTCATCATTAACACATACAGTACTCTGTTTATCCTTTTGGTTGGAATATTGTGATATCTGATCCAACATGAATGACCCATCTTTTCCCATCTCCAAAATGTGTGAGTCTACTGTTTAGGTTGAAGGAGCATAATGTGTCTCACAGTGTTTTTCTTTTTTTCTTTTTTGTCTACAGAGCAGCTTTACTGATGAAAAGAATGACGATAAGTCAGTTACAGCAAGCTTTGGTGTCAACCGCCCAAACATCTCCTGCTTCTTCGATAGTGAGTCAAACATGCCAGTTTTCTCCCTTCATTTATAATAATGACAGATTTAAATGGTGGCTGAAACTACAGTACACTGATGTTTTTCCTCTTGATCCTTTAGATGGGACCCTGTATCATTTGAGATGTTATTTGTATCAGGCCAGAGACCTGCTGCCAATGGATAAGGACAGTTTCTCAGGTGAGCATATATCACCTTCACTGTGAGCCAGCGGAAAAAAAGTAGATGCATTACACAAATGTAAATAATTACAAACATATAAAGGGTTGTGTACAGTGTACAGAACAAAGACTTTTATTTTCACTGGAATATATTGAAATATTTTCATTGTTTTTCTTATACACACGATATATTAATATGTTAATATATTAATGCACCATTCAAAGGTTAGAGATCTATTAAATATTTTACCACCCTGCTGAAAAAAACTGCAAATGCTGGTTAGGTAGGTTTTAAAGCTAAGATGCTGGTTTAAACTGGTTTATGCTGGTTCTTTGCTGGTTTGTGCTGGTCACATGCTGACAGCACCAGAATAAACCAACAAAAGGAGCAGCATAAACCAGCATCCCAGCTTTAAAAACCTACCTAACCAGCATATACTTTTTTTTTTTAGCAGGGCAGATGTAAATCAAGTTTGCAAAAAATTTTGAAGACCCAAATTAAAAAAAAGTAAGCAAAAGCACTGTAGGCAGCTCGGTTTTGTTGCTTAAAATATGATCAAAGCAATGCATAGTACCAAGAAATATATGCACCAGTCATTCATTTTGTAAAGCAGCTGCATTTATTTTGTCAGAATCTACATGTCTTGCACTGTGACCTCTCTGATCTCGAACTTGTGGTTATTTGCATGGTTTCTGAGTAACATACCCTTTTGAACGCAGTACTAGCGTGACATTCAGACACGCAGCAGGCATCGGCAAAGTCTGCTTTTTAAGACATTTACTACAATACCACATGGCACGAAGTGCGTTCTGCCAGCTGCAGTGATATGTTTCGATACAATAAGTTTCATATTTCCAGGTCATGTGGTGGCACAAATTGAGGTCAGTGGTCTTAATGTGAAGCATATTGTTAATGATAACATAATTACGATTTTATAAATTTATCTCTATCTCTAAAAACAAAAAAATTAGTATTGCCTAGAATAATAGGAGTGTTTTATAAATGATAAAATCATAAAAGTGAGGTCTTTTGAGATGTAATGGTAGAGGAACCGTAACTGAGCTTACGTCAGAGGGGGTGAAATATTGTGCCTGGCACAGACTAGCCCGAGGCAGTTCTGGTCAAGTGTAGCCCAGAGAGAAAAGAAATGAAGTAGATTTACAGTGGTGTCCATGAGAGAAGACATTGGCAGCGAAGATGTAAAAAATGTCATTTGTCTAGAAAAGAGAGGGTACATAGAGTAAAACAAATGAAGTCAGAGCCATGTTATAGCAGTTAATTCATGAGCTCTGATGCCAGTGCTCTCATGGATAAGACAAGGTTTGAATCTAGCTTGCAACACATCCCATTTCTCTGCTCTCTCTCTCTATGACTTTCTGACCTTTAAAAAGTGAAAAGCCCTAAAAAAAAAGGTTCATCATAATGAGATATTATTTGCTGAATTTGTTGTTCTACTTTTTTTAATTTTTTGATTAACTGGTACTTAGTTCCTTTTTTGCCAAGTTAAGTTTTTATAATAGTTTTCCCTGACTCGTGTCCATGGAAAGTATCAAAACAAGTCCGCATATAGCATATGCAGTGTGTATATTTTTTTTATTCTAAATGCATGTGACATTTTGTAGAGTCAAAGGATGGGATTTAACTGTGGGATTGATGCTAGAGCATAAGCAAGTTCATGCTGATGTAAACTGTCAGGTGAAACCGCTTTTACAGTTGTTCCTCTGTATTTTTCATAATAACATGTTTTTGCTGTTTATTGGCTTTAGAATTGTAAAAATATATATCTTATATATTTCATAAATATATATGGTTTTGTACATTGACACAAAAATTCCAATACAAATTTTTTACATATGTATACTAATTATATTTTAACAGTGAATCTTAACATAATAATGATACTGTATATGGAAAAAGAAAGAAAGAAAGAAAGAAAGAAACAAACAAATCAGGTATAAAGTTTTATTGATAAATGAATATTGTTGAATTGTTGCTCCAAATTGATTCTGAGCCCACAAAAATCTACAGAAAGCTTTGCCGATCCACGAAATGTGTAATTTCCAAAATTCTACACCATCCTGCCATTTGTGTCATTGTTTATTGTTTTTTTTTCTTTTAGAATTATAATTTGAAAGAGTTTTCCATAAATGGATTTAAGTGCTCTCAGTTCTGTTTAAGCCATTTTACCATATTTAAATCCATTCCACAGAATTCCCCTCATAAATTTGCAGATTCCGTGTAGGCCTTGTTATTACCCTATATTAATATTACCTATTAAATATACATGAAGTGAGTTTTCATTCAAAATGTGACACTGATTATTGATGTTGGCAAAAAAACAGTCACTTAAAAAGTCAAATATGAAAGAGCTTTCTTGGCATCGCCAAAGCAGTATTTCACCCCCTTTAAACCATAGCGAGTCTGTTGCCATGGTCTAAAGCTCTAAGTTGTGGTAGTGAAATTTTTAACCCAGAGTGCTCCAGATCATTAAAATGCAGGCAAAATACGCCCACTGGTTATCACCCATTAGAAATGTCTGGTAGAAATCTCCTATGCATGGACAAAACCATAGTCTAAAAATGGGAACAAAGCAGAGAAGGATGAAAATGGAAAAAAAGGGACATTAAGGTGGAGAAAGATCTGAAGTATATTGTTTTTTTTTGCAAAATCTTGGATATGTAGCTACCCGGGCTATGCGTTTAAGGTTCATTCTGAACCCGCAAGCACAGATGAGAAAACATTGAGGATCCTTTTAAAAATACAGGCCTGGTATAAATCAGGCCAGTCTGGCGCTCTGATTACAAATCTACAAATAGTTTTGGGTCAGTCTCCTGATGCACAAAATCCAGCCTAGATCTTTTACAGGGTTCTGAGCTTCGAGGAAAATTAATAAATCAAGCTGGAGGCAGAAATCACTTGTCCTTGGTGCGCTTGAGATGGAGTTTGGTAAAGAAAAATGATCAATGGACCACAATATTTATAAAGGAGGGGAAAATGTAGAGCTGCATCAGGTCTTTGGCTACTGGAGGGGGATTAGAGGAAGTCAGAAGTTTGAGCCAGATGCTACATGGCTGTAGGCCCCTCTGTCTGTCTATCTATCTATCTGTCAGTCTATCATCTTACTCTCTTTGTCGTTTGCTGGACATTTGGAATATGTGCATTCAAATATGATTTTTAAACAGTTTTGATATATGGGAAAGGATCCGTAGCTGCATCTCTTGGTTGCCTTTCCCTGTTTTCTTTAAGCATATCATTGTTCCCAAGGGCCATGTATCATGTTAGAGTCGTACGCGTGGGCAGCCGTCGACATGTCCAGTCCCACAATGCTCTTGGGGAAGACAGTTTATTTACTGTTCACTGTAAGCAGCCAGATTAGACACTGCCTGTGTTTATTTCCCATTGGCTCCTGGGTAACAGTGCACGCTCCCCATAGCTTGTTTATCCCTTTGTTTATTTGAGCCACTGTGTTTGTGGGAAGTAGGAAGTTGCGCGTGTGTGTGTGTGTAAGTGGGCTAGTTTAATAAGAGCTGGGAAAAGTGTCTATTTCTCCCTCCCAAGTGAAACTGTCCCACTGAGGCTGCTTTACGTAGACTAAAATAATAAACTTTGACTGTCGCTCCAATTTCTGGCATTCCTAAGTAGTTGATGTCACTCTCTTGTTTTTCAGCACCTAAAGTGCATATATGTTTGTTTAAATGTTTGGATGTTGTGTCATTTGAAGGAATAGCAAAAATACAAAGTCTGCCATTATTTACTCTTAAAAAAAAAAACTCATATGCTATCATCATTTGCAGCGACATTTGGAAGAATATACACTTTTTTAGTTTTCAGTGGCGGTTCTAGTTCTGAATTCATTGTTCAAGTCAAATTAAAGTTCTTGTTCAAATTCATGTTTTGAGTGTGAATTTGTGCTTGCATGCAAATTTGGCTTCTTTAGATACATGTACAGTGCTGTAGTAAATGTAGATGTAGAAAAAATTTATTTTGAGAGCTACAAAAACATCATCCTTTTCAGTCGTCTATACCTTTAAATGGCTTAAAATCAGCTTAAATCAAAAGTACCATTCTTTTTTTCTATTTAATGTATTTTTCTCTCTCTAATTTATTACATACAGATTTAGAAGGGCAATGACAGATTTTTAACATTTTTGGGTGAACTATCTCTTTAAAACCCTCACTTAAATACATAAACACTCACACATGCACATGCATTGGCTTAACTCGCTCATCTTTTCCCCCCTTTCTCTGTCTCACAACCACACATCATCTTTCAGACATTACATAGACCTACTAAAGTTCAAAAATGCTCTCACCCTCCCTACACCATAACTCAGGGTATCTCTGGTTCTTTTCACTTCCATAATTGATGTTATATTCTTGGCAAAGTCACCCTCATTACAGAACCAAATAAAAACAGAAATGCTTGTGTTTATTGTGTTTACTGATGCATTGAAAGTCTTGTTCTGAGGAGAATGTACCAAATCACTGCCTCCGCCTTGATGGCAAACAGACTTCAATGATCTGCACATCTTTCCTAACTCTTGACGCAGTTCTTTCCATTTCATTTATCCATCCATGTGGCAATAACCTTTATTTGACCTGATTAAGCCTTTCTTGTTTCGGTTGACAGTTTAGATCTTATTTTTGACAGTATACAAATGCACATTACCAATGCTGTGAAAATGAAATGCAATTCATTGATCTTTGATGCTTTGACTCTTTGATTAGATCCCTATGCCATCGTGTCCTTCTTGCATCAGAGCCAGAAGACGGTGACTGTTCGGAACACGCTCAATCCCACCTGGGACCAGACCCTCATCTTTTATGAAGTTGAAATATTTGGAGACCATCTTGTGACTGAGAGAAACCCTCCGCACATTGTGGTGGAACTATACGATCAAGACACCTATGTGAGTTTTCATTGTGTTGGTATGTGCTATTTTATAAATGGGTGTGTTTATTGTCAAATTAATTACACTTTCAAACGGTGAAATGAAGTCTAGTCCAATTTACAGTTTACTCAGGTCAATAATCACTCATTTTGTCAGGCAGATTTACCTTAGCAATATTAAAATCAGCTGCTCAGTCTTATTCATAACACCATGCAAGTACAGCTCATATCTTTTTGAATGACCGAAAGACTTAATTGCTTGACAAAATTATGTAAGTAACATATTTAAAATGAAATGATAATGACATTTCTTAATTGAAGTCTGACAATGGTGATATATTAAATAATGCACTTCCAAAACCAGTGTTTTTATTGTTCACAAAAATGAGTTATTGGTTTTCATTAACTGAAATAAGCAAAAATCAAATAGGCATGAGACATGTATTTCCAATAAATAAATAAAACAGTGAATACTACTAAAACAATCCTGTCTTAAAATAAAATCACTGAAATTAATTTTATGTATAGGTATGGCTACAGACAATATATTGACTACTTAATTTATAATAATATTGACTACTTATTTTTGTTTGTATGTGCCATTTAAAAACAGGTTAATAAAAAAAAAATTGACTAATATTCTTAATTTAAAAAAAAACAAGTGACATAAAGTCAGGTAAAGTTGTAGTGACAGTGATAAATAATAATTTCCAGACAGAAAGCTAATTCAAATACAATTATAATTAATTATCAAGTATGCATGCTTCCAAATATGGTTTTGTTTGATGTCTGTGATACAGAAAATGCCTGATGAATTATTTGACCCCTGCAGGGTGCTGATGAGTTTATGGGCCGTTGTGTTTGCCAACCATCAATGGTGTCTTCCCCTCGCCTCGCCTGGTATCCCATTGGGAAAGCTGGGAAGCCTGCTGGACAACTGCTTGCTGCTTTCGAACTGATCCGCAGAGATAAAGTAAGACTTAAATGAATTGTCTTCCTCACAGACATTATACCACTTGTAATATTGTAATAACTGGCACCTGTGGCCAGTTATTTTCCAATTTTCAGTCAATGACACGTGACATAAAGCCATAAAGGTCATAATTAAGATGACCCGGGTATTCTTTTCGTCTTCTCTGCACATCTAGCCCAGCTGTTCTCTGCAACATCTCTGTTGAAAGAAATGCTTTTGTTATGAGTTTAACCCACAAGTGTTTACATGGCACATATCACAGCTTCTCCAACACCGCAGAGGAAGTTTAGTGGCTCTTTCACCCACGCGGTTGTATTTGTATGCATAGCGCCTGACAACATATGATTTAAAATGCAAAACCGCTCTCTCAGTTTTTATAGTACGAAATAATTTAGTCTTTGCTCTTCATTCTTTCTTCACAGCCTGCAGTTCATCACCTCCCCGGTCAAGAGGTTAGTCATATGTCTTTCAGTTTCCCCCTTTTTTCCTTTGCTTTCTTTAAAAAATGCATAGACACACACTTCCTGTCCTCCAAGTCATGGTCACTCTCTGTTCTCTCAGTCAAGCACGACTGAGTAATTGGATAGAGCTGCTGCAAATGACATAAACATCACTGTATCTGAACCGGTTTCACTAGCCCTGTCTGTTTGGAGACTGACACCGCTCAGCAGCTCTCAGTTCAGGAAAGCGGCCCTTTCTGGGCAATGCAGACAGCCAGGAGACTGATTGGAGATGCCAGTGAAGTTTAAAAATGCCAGAGGCCCCACCCAGTCCAGACCTGTCCAGCTGGCATCAGTTAGAGTGGGATAATCACAGGGAAATTGAATTAAAGTGAACCCTTAGAGAACAGTCAAACCACCCACCCACGCACACACACAAACAAATGCCCACACTGTTACACTTTATTTATTGATTTTAAAAGAATTTTCTTTTTGCAGGGGGATATTATACCACCCTCACATATCATGGATGAGGTAAGTGCTGTTGTAGGACTCTGTGAATAGACAATGAATCTTATTTGCAATTCTTCCACAGCATCTCTTTTTCTGTTCTCTCGTTCATTTTTCTCCTCTCTGTTTATTTTGGGCATCTTCAAGCTTGTGCTTCCAGGGTTCCTCTCTGACAGTCAACAGCAATGGGTACAATTCAGCATGCATGCACATACGCAAACACATTTCAATCTATTTAGTTGATAAACCACAATAAAAAATAAAAAAAAACACAGGACATGTGGTTCCACCATGTTAAACCAGAGCTAATGATTAAGTCCTTCGGACCTTTGCAAGACGCTAAGTTGAAGACACTGAGCTGGAACCAGTCTAGTTAAAGCTTCAACATGACATTCCCACTGGTTTTCATTAGGCTGCGGATATGGAGTGTTGAGTTCTAGATTTTAGTTTTATCGCTGGTGGGTAGATTCCTCCAGAACTCTATGTACTACTACGCACCTCCTTGATTTTTATGAGGCCTGCCAAGGACAAGATCTTGTGGGATATGGCTTGGAAATTAAGAGGCCTTTCTGATCCGGCTGTATTCCCAGCTCTCCTATCTATTGGATTCTGCTTCATCTGCACAAAGATTTGTATTGTTCTGCAGTGGCATTTCAAAAAGACACAGTGATAGACTAATGGTGGAACTAACATGCTCCTATTAGACAGCATAATAGCTGCTCTCCATTAGATTCAAACACACTAGGGACATAAACATTTGCAAGTCGCCAATAAAGGAAAACATTGGCAATACATGGTTCATGGTCTTGCACTTTCCCTTTTCCTCTGTACTCTAAATTACTGTCTTTGTTTCACTGGAAATAACAGCATGATATCATTAAGATCTAGGGATGCACTGATATTAAATGACCACAATGTGTAGTATTCTAAAGTAATAAAATGGAAAATTTGGCAATGTTATGGACTTAAATGCACAGACACGATTGGAGTCAGCTGGATGATAACATTACTTTTTTTTTTCTCTCTATAGAGTTGCTTTATAAACTATTTGAACCTATTCCCTAATTGATAAACTTTACACAGTTATTAAACTCAACTGTATCAACAAAGAACTGAAAATTATACATTTTTTACCAAAAAATCAAAACCAAACTAAAATCTATTTTAATACTACAAATGAGTTTAGGCATCACAGCATTATACAGTAATATACATTATGAAAAAAGAAAAATCACTATGAATATTTAATTTGGAAGATTTTGCAATTAACAGTTTTAATAAATTATTAAAGTGAGTGTTAGATGACAGCAAATGTAATAAATGATAGTTTTATTAAACTGACTCAAAAATTGAGTTGGATAGTGTATACAGTAACTAATGTATAACATTGTGTATATTCCCAGTACTTATTGGTTATAAAATTGTTGCAGTGTGAAAATACAATCAAACAGAATAGTGCTAGTAGCACTAGGGTCATAGATTTAATTACTAGGAAAACATAAACGGATTAATTGTAATTCTGGAACGTAATGTACATTAAGTTGCTTTGGATTGAAATTTTATATATATAGGATTAATTCAGTTTGACCTTTGAATACAGTGGGCTTTTTCCAAAGTGATTTGTTTGTATCTAAAGACTTGAGCATGTTGAGTACTGAGATTATATAATTGTCGGGAAATGTAGTCATTTATCAAGTCGATTAGCAATGCTTCCTTGAAGGTGTGTCTGTTTTAATGATGTTCTTTTAAATCCTTGCCTTAACGTAATAAAGTTAGACATTACACAGTCTAATTCTCCATGACTGAAGCATATCTCCGAAGGTCCCTTTGCACAGAGCACCATTGTATTCAACAGTAGTACCATTCATCAAACAATTGCACTGGCACAACACAGTTCTGGCTAATCCTTGTGTGTGTGTGTTGCGGCTTGATTGCTAACTTTGATTGGCACGTGAAGTCATGATGTTTGACTTTTTGTCGCTGTTATTAGTAACCAATTCCTTGTTTGTTTTCACACCCATTTTTGAATTTGGGTGCGTCATTCAAATGTACTTATAGAGAAGAATGGAAACATAGTGCTTGTGAAACTGAGTTCTCTAAATGTACTCTGTGTTTCCTTCAATTACGTGCAGATAACATTTTGCATGTTTTTATTTTTATTTTTACTGTGAATTCATTTTCAGCCATCTGACTGCTTGCTTATTGAAAATAGTTAAATGGAGAATATCCATATCAATGTCATTTTATGAAATTTTTACTTTTTTAAATAATATTTAAATGAGCTTTCATTTTTTGCATTTTCAGCTTTCATTTCATTTTCATTCATTTTCATTTGAGTTTTTTTTAAATAATTTTGTCTTTGTTGTTTTTATTATAGTTTTTATTTACTTGCAGATTAATACATTTTTTTGTATTTCTGGCAATTCAAGCCATCCTAGGTGCATATGACTTTCTTATGAGTTTTATTTATTTATTTATCCTAGCTCTTCTAAGCTTGGTAATGCTGGTTGTAAGTGGCCATTATTTTAAAGCTCCAAAAAATCTTACATATCCATCATAAAACTAATCTATATGCCTCTGGGGGGTTAACACATCTTCTGAAGCAGATCGATGTTTTTTTATTAAATTTTTTTTTTTAAAATTATATAAATATATATATTTACTTTTTTAAAAATAGTTTTATAGTCTTTTTTTTAATAGTTTTAGTTGTATTTAACTATACTAACCCTGATCCTTATTAACTTCAGGTACACTTTCAGAAATAAAGGTAAAAAAGCTGTCACTGGGGCAGTACCTTTTCAGAATATGCAGTACATCTTTGTACCCAAAGAGTCCATTTTGGTACCTTAAAGGTACATATTAGTACTTAAAATATATATATTTGAACCTAATAGGTACAAAAGTGTACCTTTTGGAAAGGTTCCACCCCAGTGACAACTTTTGTACCTTTATTTCTTAGAGTGTATATTTACTCATATTATGCTTTACTTTTCATTCTTAGCCAGAGGACTCTGATTTGCCGTATCCACCTCCACAAAGGGAACCTAATGTCTACATGGTGCCGCAGGGGATAAAACCTGTCCTACAACGCACAGCTATTGAGGTGGGCCCAAAACCTTTTCTCAAGTTATACATTTAAAATTGAAAGCTTCTAGTGCAGTACAAGCTGTTTGAACCTTATGTAAAGCACTGCCATTGTTTTTTTTTTTACCATCCACGATTACTTCAGGTCATGTGACTTTATCTTTTACTTCATAGATTCTGGCGTGGGGTTTGCGTAACCTGAGGAGTTTCCAGCTGGCCAGTGTGACATCTCCCAGTCTTCAGGTGGAATGTGGAGGAAGTGTGGTTCAGTCCTGCGTCATTCGAAATACTAAGAAGAACCCTAACTTTGAGGTCAACACCCTGTTCATGGACATTGTAAGCTCTGGATCTTGTTTTGTTTGTTTTGCATACATTATGTTTTTCAAAATTTGGTCAATAGGATACGATTAGTTGAAATTATGTAAGATTTATAGGAATAGTCCCCCCAAAACAAAAATTGATGAACTCATCCTCAGACCACCGAGATGAACAAATTTGGAAAAAAAATGATCATTACATCACTTTCTTATCAGTGCATCGTCTGCAGTGAATGGGTGACTCCAGACTCCAGTCAGGCAAATATTGTCTTGTTAAGTGAAACGATGTGTGAAATCACAAATTTCAGAATGTTTCTGAAAATCAACTCCATCACTAAGGAATTTTAACATTAAATCATCACCTCTGGACAAAATGGCAGTTAATTCAGTTAATATTAATGCTTTCTTTCTCACTGTTGTCCACTCATATCAATATCCACCGACATAGAACTGTTTTGGACTGTTTTTGCTTGTAAAGTGAGCTTGGTCATTTCATACTTCTCCCCCGATTCAGTTGTAGAAAACAATGTTTTGATTCTGGTTAGATTCACTGCAGAGCATCCATGGTGATCCAAAGTGATGCAATACCAGATTTATCCAAATCTCCTCTAATGAAGAAACATATTAATCTATTTATGAGCATTCATCAAAGCAAAAATAACATCTATTGTAACTATCAAAGGTTAATAAATACAGCTGACCTTTGGCTGAGCCCTCTTCAGATTTCTTGTAGATTCTTTATGTAAAAATCCAGTTAAGATATCAAATTTTGTGTTACAGCATGCTGTTAAGCAGTTGAGACAGACTTATATACAATGTGGTCACAGTGTCCATCACATGGTGGATGTTTCATGAGTGATGACTGGCAGAGTAACAATGTTCCCCAGCAATGAGCGTCAGTTCTTAATTCTAAAACGTAAGATAGTCTGGATTCTGTTCCAATGCTCATCTAAGGCTGGAAGGCATCGCATGGAAAGAATGCTGAATGACTAGCAAAGTTATTTGCACTGTCAGTCGTGGTCAGCCCTGTGTCATGTTTGCCTTGTTTTAGGGTGTGAAATACTTTCACAGAGTATGAGAGGAGAGAGGGAAAGGTTCTGTGGAATAACAACTGAAATGGAGAAGTAAACAAGACGTTATAAGTTAAAGGTTTGAAGGCCTTGCATCTCTTTATGTTCATGTCTTTGTTATTTGTAATCTCTTTTCCACTCTAGCGATTGCCGAAGGAAGAACTCTACATGCCTCCGTTGGTGATCAAGGTTATAGATAACCGTCAGTTTGGCAGGAAACCTGTAGTGGGTCAGTGCACAGTCCACTCGCTCAATGAGTTCCGCTGCCAGCCAGAGAGCCTGGACCGAGACCCTACAGAAGAAGAATTTGGTGAGGAATAAAGGAATGAATACCTTTTAAACTGCACATCAAAATATTTTGGATGTTGTAAACACAATAGATACACTGATAAGAATTGGCATTGAAACAGTTTTCCTTTACTAGTATATTTTATAAATATTTACAATGAATTAATTATGAAATTTGAAGTAGAAATGATGAAATAGTAAAATGCTAGTAAAGTATGAATCTTCCTTAGTATGTACTAAAATGTAATTGAAATGCATTTATTTCATGCTAAATATACTAAAAATAGATGTATTTATGTACATACAATACCTGTAACCTGCTCTATTCAGTTATTCAATAAAAAATCCACAAAGCAAAAAATGTTCTTGCCATTTAGTTGAATTCTTTAACAATGTGGATTTACATTATACTTTATGATTACAGTATTTATGGTGTGTTTCCATCAACAGAGACACTTGCTCAAACCCCAAGAGATGATGTACTGGTTGATATTGATGATAAGGAACCTCTCATTCCTGGACAGGTATGATCAGTCCTTTTACCAGCAAATTCAAAATCTTTTTCTTTCGCTAATTGACAAGGTGTGCTCAATCCAGATCTCTTCTGAAACCTCCTCAGAAATGCTCTTTGGAAAACTATGAATACACACTCCTTTTTGTTGTCTGTGATGATGTTAGTCCTCTTGGCTGCTATTCAGTAGGTCGTTGGTCACATAGCTTGGGTTTCTCCAGGTCTCTTTAGAGCCTTGTTAGAGAATGAGGTATGCTGTCATGGCAAGGTTAAACACTTCTGAGCATACACACCACTTTATAAGGTCTTTTAGGGGTAGTTTTCTTCATGCATTTATTGGTGGAGTTAAAGTGTGATTCTGGTTGTGAAACATGGCAATCACATCCTGTCCATTATAATGTCTGGGTTACAGCATTACCCCAGAGAGACACAGTGTCTGTGACACTTCGAAAACATTACTTTGTAGACGGTGACTAGAAGAAGGCTGCTTTTTGAAGCACTGAGAGACAAAGGGTATCATAGTATTGACTTGAGTTCTATTGGGTATGAGCAGAAATGCTGTAAAAAATGATCTATTACTTAAATTTAGTCTGTGATTTCAAGATGAGATGTAAGACTTCGGTCAATCTAGTCTTGTGATGTTGCTATGGTGCCATGTTAGTCAACTTACAGCATAATTGGGGGTGGGTGTCTGATGAAATCATGAATTCAGTAACATGATGGAATACTGTTTGGCGTGTATGCATGTATGATGAAGGCTCACACCATCTTGAGACAATGACACGCTTCGCTTTCTGAGAAAAGAGAGGCCAGCTTCAATGACGCCTCCACGAGCTGTCATCAATTCCCTCTCATAACTACGGCCTAAAAATACTCCCAAAAAATAAATAAAAACAACATAAAAAATGATCAAGGGGGATTAGGAAAATTGAAAAATTGTTTCCATGTCTCTGCTTTAACCTCTCAGCCTTTATTTGTTCAGTCACTGGAAGAAAACGAGACTAGAATATCAGATTCGGGACCGCATGGCCCACTTGGTTTCCTTGGAAATGGATCATACTCACAAAAGCCAGTTTATTTAAGTTTTCAACCTTCCCAGCCCGGCTGGCAGTACTTCCCTGTGGATGTGAGGTGTTCTGTCGTTTGCAGAGTGGAAAGAGGAATACTTCACGCTTGCCCTTTTGAGAAGGGTTTTATAAGCCCACGCCCAGCTCTAGTTAAGGGCCATTAATGGGGCTCTTTTCTTCTGCACTTGCCACCTTTTCCGTTGATCTAATCCGGGAGCACGATTTGGTTTCATTGTATTCCACAGCATGTGACACGGTCAACTTACATTGATATATCTGTAACCCAACGATGATCTCGAAATATCATGCAACACAGTGCCCACTGGCCTGGACTTCAGCTCAAATGCTCAAGGCCATTCAGACGGCATCAGTGGGCACAACACTTGCGGTTTGACTGAAATCAGTTGAATGTAACCGCATGTTTGACTCTGAAAATGTATTGCTGAATACACAGTAAACATCCCCTCCAGTTCTGCTCCTGATTTCAGATGTCTGGTGACCACGGCACTTTGGGCTTTTTTTATAAATGTGCATTTGTATGAGGACTGCCATCAAATGGCTCATTCTGGCTAACATAAATAAAAGAGGGACCACAACCACAGTCATCTGTGGTAGAATCCCCAGTGACCCTCATTTTTGTCTATCAGAAATGTTTGAAGGAATATATGAAGTGAAGGAACTGTGGGAAAAGGGTATGTCAGTTGTTTTTTGTGAAGAGGGGCTTTTGTTGCACGGTTTTGCACCCTTATCACATGTTGTTTTTGCTTGAGGGTGTAGTTGCTTTTCTTTTGCACATGCAGAACATGCACTTGATTTGCAGTTTTGGCAGCTCATCTGCATTTCACTGTAAGTTTCTGTTTTATACCATTGTAGCACTCAATGACAACATCTCAGATAGTTTACAGTAGCAAGGTCATTAGTTCTGGTCAGCTGCACTGGTCAGAGTAAAGATTCTGGGTTCTATCGCACTAGAAGCAACAGGAGTTTGATCCCGGTCCACAATCCTGCATGATTCTAACATTCCAGTGGGAGCCTGAGGCTGCTGTGAAAAGCAAGGAGACTTAAAGAGGAACATTTGTTTGTCTTCCTGTGGCTACTGTTTGGATCCTGATGGCAGTAAAAGGTCCAGTTCTTGCTTTTTTTAAGAGCAATATCTCCAATGAAATTCCTATTTAACAATGTGCACAATAGTGTTTGAATATTTAAATCAGAACACAGATACACAGGAGAAAATGGCAAACCTGCACGTCCAAGCTCTCTTGAAAAGCCCATATTTTCTCTCTTGTCTTGAGACTGTAATCAGAGAGTGATTACAGTAACCATGTTTTTACACAGTCGTTCAAACAAATCAAACTCAGGCAGTTAACAAGAGTGCAGAAGGCACAACACACTTACTTTTGCATTACTTTTGTGAGATATTGTGAAATATTATTATTTTCTATTGGAATATATTTTACAATTTAATATATCCCTGTTACGGCAAAGCTGAATTTGTAGCAGCCATTGCTTCAGTTTTACAGAAATCACTTGAATATTTGATGCTCAAGAAACTTATTGATGCTGAAAATAGTTGTGCTGATTAACGTTTTTATAAAAAACATATCCTGTTTCGTAGCAGTAAAGTGTCGGCATACTGTGTAGTTCCAGTTAATAATTCTAGGTATAAAGAAATGAAGGGTTTCTTAAAGCCATCACGGTCAAAAATGAGATAATGATACTGAATGAATGCTCTACACATATAATATATGTTATTCCACTACTTTCACTTCACATGCGCTAAAATGCCAGCCTCCAGCCATTGAGAAGTATGAGTACTTACATAGAAACCTATACAAAGTAGCCAGAAAGAAATGCTAATTTTAAAGAAACGTCAGATGTACTTAGAGGCTTTTGCATCTGCACTCATGTATATCTACAATAAAGTCAGTCGCTAGCATTCAGAACCAACCTCCAAGACTGGGAATTGTGGCAATTTGAGTTCAACAGACAGCGTGTGCTGGTCAACTGCCTCTGCGCAATTTGTTTTTGCGTATTCCCTTGTAAGCACAATAACTTGTTATATCTTCACCTCGAATGTCTTGAGTTTGGCGTTGGTGGTGTTCAGAGCAGTGCCGGTCTGAACTCCCTAGTGCATTATAAGAAACTTGATCCCCATCATCTCCCCAAAAAGCCTTTGCTTGGTCCAGACCCCAATACTATTCCCTAGCGGTCTAATAAAAAAAAAAAAAAAAACGCTCCCTGGATTAGGTTCGTCACTTAAAGCAGGTTTTTGATGAGGCCAAATGCAACCCATAGAGGAAAGTAACACCGATCTGGTGGCTTTGTGGATTAGCTACGGTTCTGAGCGGGTTAAATGATATACTTCTGAAACACGGCGCTAAAAGCAAGTACCCATGTAGAGGAGCTTTGAAGAGGTTTCTGAGGTTTGACTTGAGGGAGAACTACTGAAAAGGTTCGATTTCTTTTTTACGTCTCGGTGGCTTCACCCAAAGGCCTTTAGACAGCGAGAGAGGCGAACGGTCTTACTAATGTGTGTACTTCAAAATGTTCTGTAATGCAACTCCTCTAGTTGGAGGACAACAGCAAACAAAGCGGCCTGGTCCTAATTAGCTGTTCTACTGAGTGGCTGCGTGGAGTCCTCTCTCTTGTTGTATTTATTATGCCCTGGCACTACAGAGCAGAAGGCGCTGTGAGGGTTCAGTCCTCCCTCTGATGTGGTAAGTCCTCGTCTTGGGCAACTGCATCCCCCCGCTCCTGGCTGCTCACCACCGGCGCCACAATAACTGCCACCCCCTACCCCCACACCTCCCCTGCTAGGGGTCGACTCTGGGGGAATGAGAGCGCTCGATGACAGGCCTTCGCGACCAGGTCCCTGTTTATGAGCAGCCAGTCAGATGGCTTGTTGAGCCCAGTTTCTTATACGACTCTATTAGAATGGTTCACGTCTTGCGCTTGTTAGAACAGCTAGCCTGTTTGTTTCCTGATTTTTAACACATTTGGTGAGCATGTGGTAGAGCATTTTTACATTATTATTATTTTTTTTAATAATTGGCTTGAGGATACTGACTTTGTTGTGCCAGGAACAAAAGAAATTATTTTTTATAATTTTTTTTTTTTATGTATGGGGAGGACATTTGTTAATTGTAAATGAATGCTACTTTTATGTTTTATCTTTTCTTAAGTACACACAAGTTAACCAGACTTGAAAAAAAAAAAAAATTCTCCATGTAGCAGCAGAATGTTGTCTTTTGCATGATATACATTTATACATTTACATTTATTCATTTAGCAGACGCTTTTATCCAAAGCGACTTACAGGTGAGCAGCTGGGGGAATGGTGCCTTGCTCAAGGGTCTCACCTCAGTCATGGTATTGAAGGTGGAGAGAGCTGATTACTCACTAAACCCACCCACAATCCCTGCCGGACCTGGTACTCGAACCCACAACCTTTGGGTTACAAGTCCAACTCCCTATCCATTAGGCCCTGACTGCCCCCCTTTTGAGCTGGGGACTCGTTGCAAACTGTTTTTGTGGAGCGTCTTCTTCTTTTGAAGAAAGACGCCACCCCAGTTCACACACTGAAGTACAGCACTTGTGTCATTAGTTTACGTTAACCCTCGTTGTTTTTGTTTATGAGTCATGGCTCGTGTTTGTGCCTTTGTTCATTGCACAAACACAAAAGTGTTGTTTTCGTTTCCCCCGCAGCGCGACAAGAGTCGAGTTTGGCTGTATGCTGCTGGTTTGCAAAGTCTAACAAAAACACACGGAAAATTTATTTGTAAGGACATTTTTTTTTTACCGGACAGTTTTTTAAATTGGGGACTTTCTTTTGAAGAAAGACACCATGTCAGTTTCTACCGTCTTTACCGTCTGCACAAATGTGGTACGTGTTTGCCTTAATATTCACAGTTTTTATAACATGAACGTGAGTGTAGCAGTCATATTTCCTTCAGAGCGCAGAGCGTCTTTCTGAAGTCTCCGTTCTGCTCGCTCAATACAGTAAATTAATGTTATAATAATAAATGTGCGAAATTATGTATATCTAAGTCTGTTCAGAGACTAGAATCTAATGCATTCTAACGCAATCACTTGTGTTTTTCTCAGTGGAAACAAAATAGCCTATACCGGCCATCATTTTCTCTGATAAAGGTAAGAGTAGCGCATAATTCGAACTGTAAATGGTCTACGTGGTGGAGGAAGAGGACGTGGTGAAAGAGGAGGAGGAGGAGGTGGTCTAGGACAACAGGGAGGTGGTGGTGGTGGAGGAGGAGGAGGAGGAGGAGGACGACAGCGACGACAAGGAAGGGGAAGGGCAAGTACACAAGCAGTCTCGGATGAAATTCTTGTCCTTGTCCATGGTTTGAATATGAAGGAGGCTGGGCAACGAGTACAGCCAAATTTGAGTCACTTCACTGTTGCCTCCATCATCAGAACCTTCAGGGAGGAAAACAGGTTGGTGTACCTGCAGTAAGACTGCTTTGTACAGTAACTTTTGAGTTATTAAACTTAAGTTTCTTGAGTTCCAGTATTTTTCCATTCTTTTCCTGTAAAAAGGATGTGTGACAGTTACAATAATGAGTGCTTCTATTTTTGTAGGACACAGAGACGACCACCTGGTGGAGGCAGGTTAAGGCTTTTGTCGGAGGAGCAAGAGAGGGAACTTGTAAACATGGTAATTGCCAATAATGTAATCTGCCTGCGAGAGATTGAAAGGAGAGTGATTGAGGATGATCATCTTTTTCGAGGGATAAATGCCATCAGCCTCTCCACAATTGACCGCATCCTCTGAAAGAATCAATTCCGAATGAAGCAGGCATACCTCGTCCCTTTTGAACGAAACTCTGACAGAGTGAAAAACCAACGTGTGGAATATGTTCAGGTATGAGTTTTGATATTGTATAAAGTATTGTGTACCATCACAGCATGGCAGTTTATGCTGCCATTTGATCACTCTTAAACTGGTTCAGGGTACCGATTGGCTCTATTGTGTTATGTGTTTTGCAGAGAATATTTGAGATTGAAGGACAGCCTGTTCCCCATGAAATAATCTTTGTGGATGAGGCAGGTTTTAACCTGACCAAAAGAAGGAAAAGGGGGAGGAACATAATTGGCCATCGGGCTATTGTAAATGTCCCTGGTTCAGCGTGGAGGAAATGTAACTATGTGCGCAGCCATCAGCCAACGAGGGGTACTCCACCGCCATGCCGTACTAGGACCCTATAACACTATGCTTCTCCTTGCTTTTTTTCTTGATGGTCTAAGACAACATATGTTCCAGCTGGACAACAGGGAACTAGCACAGCCAGAGCAGCCTCACTACGTTGGGGATAACGTCAGCTTCCATCGCGCTGCTCTGGTTCGTGACTGGTTTACCAATAACCCAAGGTTTTCTAATATCTTTCTGCCTGCATACTCTCCCTTTCTAAACCTGATAGAGGAGTTATTTTCGGCATGGCGGTGGAAAGTGTATGACAGAGAACCTTATGTCCATGTTCACCTCCTCCAGGCCATGGAAGAAGCCTGCCTAGACATATCACTAGATGCATGCCAGGGGTGGATCAGGCATGCAAGAGGATTTCCCCCCCCCCCTGCTGTCTGGCTAGGGCCAATATAGCCTGTGATGTGAATGAGATTCTCTGGCCTGACCCAGACCAAAGACAAGATCCTGAGGTGGAATAATGTTTTTTGGTGTGTGTGTTGTACTGTATAGTACATGAATAAAAATGTGCCACTGTACATACATTGATTGCGTTGTTTGTGTTCATCATGTGAAAAGGTTTTTTTAGGGGGAGAACCATAAGCAACCAAATTGTTTTGGAAATATTGTTTTGAATTAATTGTACCAGTGTGCAAAACTATGATGTAGTGTGTGTGTTTTTGAGGGCTTGTGTTTGATGTCTGAGGGCAAAGTTTGGTTTTGAGTGTAGAGTTTCATTTTGACCTGAAAATAGGATGTTTGGGAAATTGTGTGGGGAGTTATGGATTTGTGTTTGCTGTTGTGAGAATATGAGGCATAGTTTCAAAAAACGTGTTTAAGCAATCGAGAAAAACTGTAATCAAGATCATAAATATGTATCACAATATTATAAATCTGTAAAATATTATATCAGGTAGAAAAAATTTTAATAGTTCAAATCAAGTCAAAAACAATATTTAATATTACTGAATCAGCCTGACTGCAATAGCTTACACCCGTTACATACATTTTAAAGGGTTAGGAAGAAATATTTTCCTAAGGCAATAACTGCACATTTTTACCCTTTTACAGTCTGTGGTAGAACAGAACTGTGTAACTGTGAATGTGCAGGTGGAGGAAACGTTCAAAGCAGTCTAAATTTGCAGCGCTCCATCATATTTCCAGGGTTAGAGGAAGGAAGCTGAACTGAAAGGTAATTCACGTCTGTTCCTCCAAGTCACAAAATCACCTGTGAAAGCGTCTACAATGATCCTCGGCTAACGAGAGCTCTGGTGATGCTGACAGCTTGCAGCAGGTGTGGAAGATATCATTTGGAAGCAGCCTTTACTGGTACCCATCGTTGTGATTTGAAAATCGAACACCTCCGTATATGTGCTCATGGTCCAACAGAAAGATGAATGTTTCACTTACGTGGTATTCTCACCCGAGCCTATGAGAGAAAGAGCAATGAAGTTGTGTCAGTGAGTCACATACAGAGTGAAGCACATGTATGTGTGTGAGTGTTGCATTTTCAGATCACCCACAGATGTTTATGAACTGTACATATTGCACAAAAGAATCGGTTACACTTCAGAATAACTACACACTATGAACCATTAGTTAAGCATAAGTAAATAGTCAGTTTATTCTTTATAAAGCATTGTTCTAACATTAATAGTCATTAGTAAGCAGTTTAAAAATACAGCTATAAATGCCTTGTTCTTGGTTTATAAGCATATCTAAATTTACAAAGGACATTTGAATGGTCAGTTGTCTTTCTAACAGAAAAAATAAACAAACAACACAGAGACATTAATAAATCAAGCCCCGATTCACAGTCTGTAAATTAAGTGACACCAGATGACAAAAAAAAAAAAAAAAAAGGCTTGTCATTTTAGCTTGCTTTTTTTAATCTGAACTCCTTTATCATGATTTATGTTTCATAGTACATAATGTACTGGGTAAGCTAAACTGAGCAACTTTACTGCGTCAGAAAATGCATACACATAAAACTATGATGAAGTCTATTCAGCAATTTAATCATGAACTGTTTCATGAAGTGTTTTGAGGCTAACATATTGAGGAATGGCATGCAAATAAGACTCGCTGTTAATATAGTTAAGAGTTTGCTAAAGTGTAGAGATAATTTTTCTCCAAAATTAACTACGAAAACACGTTCATATTAAATAACCATGCCATTTTTTTTTATTAATCCAGTTACCAGTTAATTTAATACTTTTCTAAAGTACTGATATTCTCATTGGAAATACGTGCCTTTACATACTGAGCCAGAAAACTCATACATATAAAGCTATATATGTTACAACAACGTTTATTAATCAAGCCTTTATTAATCAAAAATGTACCTGTAAATCATACTTTTGTGTTAAAAGGAATAAAAGTTGTGGGAATTTTAATGCCTCTAGTGTTCATTTCAACTGGAAACTGCAGCGATTCATATGTATAAGTATGCTTTTTCAGTTTTGCAGAAATGTATGAAGATGCACATCGCCTAGGATGATTATCCCTTTTTAAACTGATGGACACAAAATTAAGGTTACAAATATTTCTAAAACTGTTTCACAACTTACAGTTAAAGATGAAAAATAAAAATAAAAACTTTCAAATATTAAACTAAACTTATATGTAAAGTTTGATCAAATGAGCAACATTTTTAGTATTACTGTATAGCAAATAAAAATGCATTCATAATAACAAAGTCATAAACTTTCGTAATATTGCAACTACTTGCAACCATCAAAACACATCTACTAAAGAATACAAGTTCACTACCAATAGCAATAAATCAATTTCAGTGTAGAAAAAGGCCTTAAATAATACATAATAAATATTCAATTTAATTCAGTCCTAAACTTATGGATTACCATACTCTATGTGAGAAACCGGTGCTAATCTTTATATTATTGATGGATCTATCAAAAATCAATGCATTTTACTAATTATATATGTTTGTGTGTCTGTGTGTTAGAATTTAATCAGTTGCTGTCAGTGTTGGGGGTAACGCATTACAAGTAACGCAAGTTGCGTAATCATATTTTTTCCAAGTAACTAGTAAAGTGACACATTTCTTTTTAATTTTAGAGTAATATAACTGAGTTACTTTTTCAAAAAAGTTTTCTTATTTATTGACTAACAAGTCTCCTGACTCCATGTTAGTAGAAAAAAGAAATACAGAGGCATTGTGTGCAGTGTGTGAATAAAGTGTAGTTCTAGACTAAATGTGAATGTGCATTTATTCATCTCACTCTCAAAAAACAGATTTAGTATTCATCAACATGAATGAAAATAAACTCAGAATATGACGCAAACATGCAATAATTAAATTACACAAATGTATCTAATCCCATTTTATTATCCAATATCTTTGCTGCTGACCTTTGATGATCCAGTTCAACCAACTAAGTAATGTAATTAGTTACTTCTTTAGGGAGTAACGCAATATTGTAATGCAATATTGTAATGCATCACTTTTAAAAGTTCCCCAACACTGGTTGCTGTTCCCTGCAGGTTTATGTTAAATGATTCATTAAACTAGCACTATATTTTCTTCTGAAGTCACTCTTTATCTGTTTAATGCTTTACCCATCTGCCATAGCAAATTAATTATCTTTGATTTGTATATTTAGTGGCTTTACTCAACACATTTTGCTAAATGTGATTAGTTCCAATTAATTATTTGGCATGTCATTAATTTTGAATAGATCGACTGCCCCATTTAAACAATGTGTTAACTCAGCTTTACCTCATGTTTTAAATGTGGCATTGTTTCAAAACGCATCAACGTTGGACAATTATTATACTTACAGACAATAATTATTCCTCAAATACCCCCAAAAATCTCACTGACATAAAAACAGCCTAATTTCCATTATCTTTGTTAAATGTATATACTATCAGATCTGATGTGAAAGGATACATCTTGACATGAACTGTCATCAGTATCTTGAACAAAAAACATTTATGAGTAATTAAATATAATTATAGTTTAGTCAATCACCCATTTTTCTTCTTTAACACACATGTGGTGACTTTATGATCTAATGCAAAATAACTGATTGAGCTAAATTTCATTTGACAATACATAAAATCATTTTATCAGCTGTGCATGGCCATGTCTAACCCAATCTGATCTATCATGTACACAGACTAGAGGCTACAAAACAAATATCAAACACAACGAACCAAAGAGCTCATTTGCAATAGGGAAAGCTCATACCAGGCAAGTATGACCTTAACTGGTTTGGATAAAAATATGGCAAAAAGTCTCTAAATATCCCAAATCTGTGAAAATCATGGAGCTCTGTCATTTGCATTTGCATTGTACCACTGCCAGAAAGCCCTATCTGTTAGGGTTTTGGTGTCTGAGAAGCAAGTTTGGTGGATAAGTTGTCAAAAAAATAAATAAATAAAGTGTAGTTCATAACTACGGCACTTATCGCCTGTCAGGGCAATCTACAAAAATTAAATGTGGATTTGGAACGATGGGATTAATTTCACATTTGTCATTAATTTTCTCTAACAAATTCAATTAAGGCCGCCCTTCATTTTCCACTGATGGACCTGTCTTTGGTTTTTAACGAATGAGACCTGATAGCTGCCAGCTTCTAGTCATGTTATGTTGAGCTCAAGCAGAGACATGGCTTTGAATACTCAACTAATTTAAGGCAAAGGTTCAAACACTTTTGAAATGTAATGACTCTTACTAGTATTTTACATCTAGGGTCATTAAACGTTCAGAGCTCATTAGAGCTTTTAACATGTCTCATACACTGATTCATCTTTCCTCATAATGTTCCTGGACACAAGTGGGACATCAAACAAACATCCACATCTAATAAATGAACTATTAAATTAACTATAGTATTATTTTTCAGATAAACAGCTATGTAAACATAACATGTTTCCTAAATATCTACAAACATACTAAGTTATTTTTTTGGCTTTAGAAGAACACGTACATACAGCACCGTTAACGCATTGAGACCCATGAAGGTCACTACACTCAAAAATAAATGTTCTTTAGCATGTATGGTTCCATAAAGAACTTTCAACATCTACTCCACAAAAGGTTCTTCATAGTTCCCAAAATGATAAAACATTTCCGACATGTTTTCACAGTGATGCCATAATAGAACCATTTTTGGAACATGTTATAATCTTTCCCACCATAATGAACTAGTGTGCAATTCAAAGGTTCCATGAATGTTTCAGACTCTTCATTGAACCTTTAAAATGCCCCTATTATGTTTTTTCAAATATGATCTTTCATGCAGTGTGTCATGTAGCTGTACGTGAACATAAACTATCTGTAAAGTAGTGAAGCCGACAGTGCACGATAAATACATTTTTTGTCTATAAAAAAAAAAAGTCAGCTCACAATCGCCTAAACGAGTCGTCAGCAATTCAAATCTTCTCTGTTACTGATCCACGTCACTAAGTAACATATTTGCATAATGTACGCCCACGTTCAACGCCTCGAACAACTTGCTCCGCCCATAAACAGCACAATTTCTACGTGGATTACATAATGTCAAGAAGACGCTGTATCCTGTGACATTCCTTTTTTCAACAACACCTCAGCAGTATAATCTCTTGTTGTGTTTGCGTCATTTTACTGATGACTAAGTAGTATGATTAATAATAGATTATTGTATTTTCTAGCGATCGTTCAAAACGTACAAAATTTGCTTACAAAAGCAAATAGCGATTACTTTTTCCACGGTAGTCCTTGCTTACTACAGTAGTTGACATATTCTCTCAGAAAGCACCTCTAGTAATGTCGGTGTCAGCATGGTTTTGGTACAAGCTCTGTGGACCGCTGTAGCGGTAGACCAATCATAAAGGACAGCGCCATCTGACCAATCACAGTGAGGGATCACAGGAAGGCAGGGTTTAGACAGACTGATTCTTCGAACTGCTTCGCACGAGTCATTTAAGAATAATTTAAAAATGGGGTAAATTTAAATCTATTTTTAGAAAAAACTAAAGTGTTTTTTGACCTTGCATACATGTAAACCTGTTTTAAGACTCATAGAACAATATTCGCAACCTTTAAAATGGCATTATAGGGGCACTTTAAAACCCATGGAACCTTTCCAATTCACATTATTTTTAATATGATTATTAAAATGTTTTTTTTCTTTCCCATACTAAGAAATTTTTTTTTTTTTTTAGAATTATTCACTTAACAGTGCTTTGTAGAACCAAACATGGTTCTTCTCTGGGATCATCCCAATCTTTTGGAACCTTTCGGTAAAATAAATAAATTCATTGGGGAACCAAAGTTGTTTTTTCTCTGGCCTCTGTACAAACCCCCTTCTTTTGGAACCTTTATTTTCTCGAGGTATTCAGGGGCCATTGCTCCCACAGAGCTGCTTATCTGTCCTGACAGAAGCAATTTCCAGCCACACCATCCCAAACAGAGAGGTGCTTCGAACAAGCAGAAGATGGGTAGGTCTCCACGGGACAGATAATGTGAGACAGACACGCTGACCCCCGTTGCACAGACCCAAATCGCTCTCCAGGGATAATGTTTGAGATAATGCTTGTTAAAAACTAGACTCCCCACGGAAGTTAATTTTCTACTGGGAATCTTGCTTTGATGGATCTGAGTTGTAATGTATTGAGAAGGGGGAATAATTAACCTTAAGCATTCGCAGTGTAAAAGTGCTTTTTTGATGTGCCTCGTTGTCTCCGAGATATTCATAGCGGATCGTCTGTCCAGACCAAGGGAATGTTGGGGAACATCTCAAACAATAACTGTCATATTAAGAAACACCTGAGGGACTGGCAAACAATAAGACCTCATGCAGGTGCGGCGGATAGACACACTGTTTATGGACTGTCTAGCAATAATGAGGCAGTAAGAGGAAGGAGTATAAATGTGTCAACCCAGCTTCACTTCATTGCTGGTCGACAATTTTAGAAGCGGCTTGGCGTGTCAAAATAAAGAACATATCAAAATACCTATGTCTTGAAAGGTTGGAAAGTTGAAAAAGATTCTGCAGCTCTAAAGAACTCTTTTTGAGCACCGCTTTTTGGATTAAGTGACATTTGCTGAGTCTTGGAAACTACGAAACACAAAGGTTCTCTTAAACACAGCACACAGTAGAATCCAGACAGTCAGTGATTCTGTAATTAGCAGTAATTTTAGCTTTTTCCTCACTGCCTTTTTGTACTTTCTGAATTAGTGTCAAATTGTAAAATATTCTCACATCTATTCCTGAAAACTTTTTTTTAACCTTACAGCAGTTGTATCAGTTCTAATACCATGCACAAAAGTAACATTTAAACGTTTAAATATTTTTAAAATTGTTTTATAATGTTTTATATATATATTTTTTATATTTCACACTTTCAATCAAAGGGAACAAAATACTTTGATTAGTTCAGTTTCTTGAAAAGTTGTTATATTACTGCATGTGTAAATCCAAAACAGTCTCACGACCAATTCCTACGGATTCGTACGACTTGCCAAATCTGTGCTAATTTGTACTAATTCGTACAACCTCACTCGTACGATTTTGCACGATTTGGTAGGATTTGTCTAAAACCGGTAGGTTTAGGGGCGGGGTTAGGTTTGGGTCATTCGTACAAATTCATACGAATTGGCAATTCGTAAAATAGTAGGTCAAACGAGTTTTTATGAATTAGCCACCTCGTAAACTATGTACAAATTGCTGTAAGATCAGGTTGGTAAATCCCTAATATTATATACATATACATAAAGCTGACCATTTGTTTATGTACAATAGGTGAGTAGGTGTCTTCAGAATGTTCCATGCTGGGGTCACTGTAGGTCTGCAATGTGCTATTTAGGACAGGACCACTGAGACTGCAAATAGCCAATAAAATCATCATAATAATCCATAGGGCTTTCACACTGCTTTAGTTCCAGAACTAAAAGTACAGTACTAAAGTACTGGGACAATTTTGCACAAATTATTTCCCAGTACCATTTTGACGGTTGTATTCACACCGACAGTGGATACTAAGAAGTTACGTGAGCCAATCAACAGCAACCTCATTTGTGCATGACGTTCAACAAGAAAAAACAAAGAATAACAACGCAAACAACAGGAGGACAGAGGATGTTGTAAACTTAGTTTTGTTTTTGAGTTTCACAATAACGGACATGGAATGCTGACGTAATTGTCTGTTGAGGCTGATAGAAGCAGAAAACACTGTAGACCATTTCTAAAATAAATAAGTTAATACAATGTTTACACCGTATGTTTACACTGCGTTTTAAATCAAGGCGGATGAGAGTGTTTCCGTATGTGTTTAGCCAATCAGTTTAAACTTATGTCACAGATAGTTACAGGTACAGGTACTACTGGAACCCTACTCTGAAGTAGGAGCTAATTTAGTTCTTCTAAATCGAACTAAAATCGTTCCTAGTTTCTGCTGTGCGAACACGCCCAAAAGTGAGTAGTTCCACGGTTAGTTTAGGTACTACGAAATAGTTGCTGCGGTGTGAAAGGCGCTAATGATGTAATGCCAAATCTTCATAGAGTATCTTCACATGTTTGTCTATTATAACATACTGGAAAATGACAATCCCATCTCTTCAAACCCCACAAAGTGACGACTGTTATTGGTAGTGCTAATCAGCATATTGTCACGACAACCCTTGATGTGCATTTCATAAAGCTACAGAATTTTCTCTTTCATGCATCTATTGACCATAAAAACAAAGGCTTCTATTACCAAAGGGAAACTGGTTGGAGGGAAAAAAACAAGCCTGCGAAAAAGGTAGTGGTCACAAACAAATAAATGAGTATGAAATGAAAGAGTAGCACTCAGTGGAAGGCTAACTGCTCTGACCTGCTTTTCTTTAATGTGTGTGAGAGATGAAAGGACCAATCACTGTTTAATTCCCCAGTTTAATTACAGCCCACAAAACGCTGGCTGCAGAGGCGCTCTAGAGGACCAGATACTTATTGTTTCCAGTGTTGTGCCATTCCATCACAGTGCCTTAAAATTTCTCAGCGTGGCTCTATTTTGAAATCTAGACAGCAAGATTATCAGCTGTTGTAATCTAGTGGAAGTCAGTGGTGTGACAGGTTTCTATGGCGAGAGGAGGAATTTAATAAAAGGCTTGTCTTCATTTCCATTTTTATAACAAGTTGTCAGCTTTGCCTCGTATAATGAGGGTTTTACTTTACACAAAATAAAAGACAGATTAAAGCATCACAGGATGGCCACATAAACCTTAGATCACAAAGACATTCAATCACTTCTCACAAATCTGCTCTCATCCCAAGACTTTCATCTGAGCACCGTTTGTTTACACTACAGTTTTACAGCGCCTCTTTCTTTTTTAGTTTTTTTTATTTTTTATCTTTCTTTATCTCTCTTTCTCCCACACGTTTTCTCTCCAGCAGGATTTTATATCTTGAGATATGTCTAAAAATAGGACATGGGACCTGTCGCCCTGCAAAGATCATTCAGATTTAATACACTGTGCTAAAAAGGCTAAAAATGTCCTCTGAGTTCTGGAAAAAGCCTAACTATTTATTTTTGTTATTAGATTCCCCAATACCATTTTCTAGCCTGCTTTTTTAAATGAAAACAGTGTTGTAGCACTTCTTAAGAAAAGCGTTAAAAGAGATAAACATGCTGTAGCATAAGGTCTAGATCTAGATCGCTGTGGACTGCATTAGTTCACAGAAAATAAATGCTTTAAAGTGCCCCTATTATGCCATTTTAAAGGTGCCTAATATTGTTTTATGAGTGTCTTAAAACAGGTTACCCTTTCAGTCGAATCACTTCGACGTTACATATGGGAACTCGCCAGAGAGACCGATTTGCCTTTGAGCTTT
>JAUCMU010000125.1:9879750-9890066 GCA_032275025.1 Enteromius treurensis | reverse complement strand
ACAATCCCTGCCGGACCTGGGACTCGAACCCACAACCTTTGGGTTACAAGTCCAACTCCCTATCCATTAGGCCATGAATGCCAACAAAAGATATATTATGCTTTTGAGGGGTGCATTTGTTGACAAGATTTGTGCTTGAATTATATTAAATATTTGCCCTGAGCATGTTATTTATTACAAAGCCTTCATAATGCGTACGGGGATGAACGTCTTTAAAAGGAAACATATACTGTACTATTACGCTAAATTATTCTTACTCCTTGGAGAGCTCTCCTCAGAATTAAATTATTTTATTCCATTGTTCAATGCATTTTCTCCAGTGTTGTTTTATTGCTGGTGTGGTACTTTCGTTTCGACACGTTCCCATAGAAAACAATGGTTTGATTTAGCATCAGGAGGCACAGCGCTGTGGAATATGAATGTGTGTTATGTCTGCAGCTAATTAGCGTTAGCGCTTGCATTGCAGCATGAACTCATCCTTCTGTAGTGACCCTCTTTTCATCTGTTAGAGCTATTATTGGTGAAAACCCACTTTTGACTCACATCCAGGAAAAACAACAATCTTGGGGTGTCGTTCTTCATCGGGGAATCACATTTCATGGCCCTGACCTTGGTAATGATTTATCTATCAGCTAGAAACAGTCCTGTCTGAGTTCGCAAACCGCAGGTTCGAGTCGGTAGGGTTGCCATCTGTACCTCATTGACGCTCTCTGTTGCGTCTTAGTCTGGGAGCTGCAGACCTGGCGACCCAATCCCCTGTAATATATGTTGTCATCTTACTTTATCCACTTATACAGCTGATCTAATGTGTTGCTCTGTTTTCACGTCATTCCTCATTGATAACTAGAACCAGGATTGAAGTGGTGGAGTGTTCATCGGTTAGATTTTTCTTGATATTGATATTTCAGATTATTCCAATTGCAGCCTCAAACATTTATTATATAAACCATTAAACACTGTTTTGTTTTAGGCTTAGAATGGCACAACTGAAAGACTTGGCTTTTTTGTCATTGTGAATGTTTCTCTTACTTTGAAAGTGTGTTAGTGAAAGACAGATATTTACTAACGTTAAGCAACTAACCCATGCCTCTGGTTTACAACAGGCAGACGGCACCAGCTCTGCCATTATTAACATCTCCCCTTCTCAGTCCAGCTTCAATGTACGTATGTATCTTCATCAGCACTTTCATCACCTCTTTCCATTTTTCTGTAATCTTCATTTCATCCTGACTAGAGCTCATTCCATGATAGTGCTATGGGTTGAGTCCAAGTTATTCTGTCCTTAATAAGTAAGAATGTGTGTGTTTTTGTCTCTTTTTGTGTTTGTGGAATGTCACCTTTATTTAGTCAGCATGGATGTGGTAAATTCATACAAAAGCTATGTGTGTTGTGTTTGGTGATGCATGCTCTCGGTGTATGCTGATGCAAGTGACATCAACCTGACCAAGATCTGACATTTACATTAGGATTTATTAATAATGGAAAAAGAAGATACATCAAATATGAAAATATTTAAAAACCTGTCTCTGTATCGCTAAGCAGTTGTTCTTCTTTTTACTGTAAGGATGTTAAGATTTTTCAAAACAAGGTGATATTGTAGTTTTCACTAAAAGATTCTATAATTTGTGTCCTGCAAGCCTTACTTTCTTTTGTTGAAATTAAAATAACCCATTTTTGTGCAAACAGGGATTCCATGTTGTTTTGGACCTCTCTGAATTTCACTGATCGGACACGAATATTCCTCAAAATATCTTCTTTTGTGTTTCACACAGTGCTTTTTAAAGTTAACTATATTATTTAGTATATTTTTATACATTTTAAGCATACTTTTACATCATACTATTAATTTTATGAAATTTTTGTCATTTATATATATATATATATATATATATATATATATATATATTTTTTTTTTTTTTTTTCATATTTCATTTTTTTTTAAATTTCAGTTTTATTTTGGTAATTTACACAAATATCATTTATTTCTATTACCAAAAGTTGCCTGGTTTTTAATTGTATAAGTTTTGTAAACCAAAACAACATTTTCAGATAAAAAAAGGAAGCCCTACAGGTTTAGAATGACTTGAGGTTGATTAATTACACAATATTGACTACTGTAAGTAACTATGCTTAAACGTTCTAATATGTAAATACAGGCACTGCAATGTAAAGTACACTACACAGACAAAAAAAAATTAACATCCTTTTTTAAAGAAAGGATTTGGCTATTAGGTGGATCGTATGAGACCCTTATCTTCTCTGGTATGAAAATGCGCAAAAAGCAGTCAATATAGAACCGTCTTTTGTGGAAAAAGCTGAATGGCCTACGCAACAACATCCAGACCTAAACTTGTTTTTGGGGCGAATTGGAATAGGAACTTTGAGTCACTCCCATTGCCCAAGATCAGCGCCTGACCTCCCTCAGACTCTTGTATCTAAATGAGAGTAAATCCCCTTCAGCCATGTTACAACATCTTCTATTTTCCACAACATCCCCACAGCATGTTCCAGGCCTTTTCAGAAGATTGAAAACTATTATAGTTGCAAAGGGAGGACCAACTCCCTGTCAATACCCGTGGTTTTAAAATTAAATGCTCAAATAAGCTCATATGGGTGTGGTGTTTGGGAATCCACATACTTCTGACCATAAAGAGCATTTCCAAATGATATTTACGCCAGTCTAATTAAGTTAACGGATGCCTCTAATCAGGCAGATATATGCCAGTAAGAGACCTACTGTAACTGGCTTTTTGAGTGCTTGCGCAAATATTTCTAACTCTAGGAAGGAACTTTGGGTGAGAGACAATTTTAAATATTAGTATTTATTTGATTTAATGTTTTATTTATGAGGCAACGCTAATTTACCGTGCTCTGTGTCTGACTCTGTAGCGTTCTCTTTGTTATGCTTCTGATTGGTTGCAGAACACGGTTCCTCCAGGAGATGAATCCTGTTTTGTGTTGAGATCAAGGAGACTTAATGGATTCAAATTATCCTTCTTTCTACACTTTTTTTTTATTTACAGGAATTTCATTTCTAAAAGTGAAAAAGTCAGGATCGTAAATGAGAGACCGTGATAAAAGAAGCAAAAGAAGTGTGTGTTTTGGCCAGTCTACGCTTGGATATTGTGCAGGTCTTAGCATGGTCCAATTTGTTCTTGGTCACATGATCTCAAGAGATTTTGGGCTTAGGTTCTAGATATTAGACCAGGCTAGGACTAAGCAGAATGCTTTGATAAAACCTCTTGTTTACATCACACTCTAAATGTAGTACTTTCTCCCTTCTCCTGCCAAAACATAGAGGTTTCTTTTCTTTCTCTTTTTTTTTTGTGCAAACAAAGATATTTATTTTATTAGAAAACATTCAAACCAGATGATCAAAAACCCAAATTTTCTTTCCCACCAGAGCCAAAGTAAATAGGGCTGTTAACATATTCCCAGTGCATTTTCCCTCATAGCCAAATGTCAAGAACAGAAAGAAAAAGAATGAGTGAAAGGAAGAGAAAGAGAGAGAGAGAGACAAAAATGTGTATTCAATCAGTTTTCCTCTAATTAAATTCAGTAGATATTTTCTATGAGGCCCGGTCCTGTACTGATGCTTTCAGGAGGGAGTGAAAAAGATGTTCATCATTTTCCCCCCTCATTGTAATTTTAATGAGATGTGCTTCATTATTATATCTCCTCATTCAGTGATTTTTAAACTGGGGTCAGGATCCACAAGAGGGGGCTAGAAGGGCAGTAAAAGAATTGAAAGGTGAATATTTTATTAAATGACTTTTGGGGCTGTCAAAGATCACATAAAATATTAAATATGTTTAATGCGGGGGAAAAAAAACTGCTTTGGAGAAATATTTATTGTGAAGAGTGAGTATTTTTCAGAAAATATTTTAAGAATTTAGTTAATAATTAGCTTTAGTAGAGGAACCATTTTAATTTAAAATGAGTTGATTTTGTAAAAAAAAATTTATTATCCTTGTTATATTGCATACTACAATATTACTTGATGATTAGTTTTTTTAGTTGGTACGTGGAATTTATAATTGCCTTTAAATGATCAGATGGGTCTCAAACAGAGGGTCATCATATTATGAAGTCCTTGTCATCAAAAAGTTTACAAAACCCTGTTTTATCTAATTATTTCCAACTATTCTATTCTGTTCTGTTCTTTGTGAGAACTGTATGCATACAGGCCTGTACCGTGGTGATGTAGCATTTGCCAAGCCTTTGGACACTCCAGAGGACAAATAGTATTTCAACAGTTTTGCCAGTCTTAGTACTTGACATCCAAAACGCATCAGTAGTTTTGAGAGGAGAAAAAAGAAACATGCAGAACTGTGGTTGCTCATAAAATGGAATATTGGTTGGTGGCTTAATTTTCTTCAGACCATGAAACTATGCTGAAGGTTATTTGAAAGAATGCCTTGACTCTGCTGAAATGTGCAGACAGTGAAGCAGTACAGCACACGTGAACAAACCAAAATAAATCCAGTTAGAAATGTATACGTACGATCAATATCCTTTTAGCTTTTTTCCAAAATCCTGGTCGAGGAGGCCAGCGCAATATTATGGATGCTTTTATATAAAGTGACTTAGAATATAGGAATTGTCACAGTACCAGTAATATTTATAACATTCGCTGTCTTTCTGTTGAACCTACTCACATCAGTTTTGTGTAGTTTTTTTTTGTGTCCCAACAGCTATACTCAACCAGGAACCCAGTGACTTTAAGATGACTTAAATTAGTTTAAATCTTCAAATGTTACTTGACTGAGTAAAACAGCACCAAACCAGCATATTTCAAAAGTACTGTACTATAAATGTGTTATATGTACAGTATATGGTGACAGTCTCACTGCACTCCATCAAAGCATTCCTGAAAAACTAAGGACTGAATACTTGGACGAAATTTAACCTGCTTTAGAGACTAATGTAACCTTCTAGAAACTACAAATACCTGAGGTGGTTTTGGATATTGTATCTGAATGAACTGTCAATCAAACCATATGGAATATCCGTTTGATGTATTCTAAACAAAGCATATTTTAGAAGTTTATTGAGCGCTCCGTTATTATCAACTCTGTTGGGTTATTTTTCACCAGTAGAGCCCTTTCAGACCCACCAGTTAACACCACCAATGGCCTACAGTAACCTTTACCTCAGGAATTGAGAATGTTTGCAGTCATTTTTACAGGTTTTGCATGAATGAATTTTTGGAGGAGCAGTGAAGTTCACTGTTTTCCCTCAGCCTTTCCGACCACCCTGTTCCAGTACCAGGCCGCCCAGGGGCAAAGCAGCCATTATAAATCCTCTCATTTTTAGAAATTTCTAGGTTCCCGCTGTCTGAAATCATATCATACCCATAACATTATCTTTTCATCTGTATAGCATCACTTTTGACGGTGTGTTTCCCTTTTTGTGAGCGGGCACGCATATATACACCCAGGTTTATATGGTACAGTCTTCTCTGGTGCAGTACTTATATTATAATAATACTCCTAAGCCCTAAAACCTTTGGGCAGAGTATAGAATAACTAAACACATACATCTGGTGCACTCAAAGTGTCTGGGTGACCAGACGCACATGCACACGCTCATTACACATCATTTCAGAGGCAAAATGGAACATTATTTCCTAACTCACAAGCACTCAGATTAACACAAACTTGCTCACAAACACCTAAGGCACACACACATAGTAGCTAGCATGGAAATATGGCTGTCACGGCGTCCTTAGGCTCCGCTTTAATAGCTCTGTCAGACAAAAAGAGGAGACATGTGGCAGTACTATGAAAAGCACCATTCAGGGCCAGTTAGACTGCCACACAGCCAGGCCAACTCAGTCTAAGCGATTCTGAAGGCAACTTCACAATACTTTGCAAATCCGTGCTGCACACCCATTCCCATTTACTGCATTTGGGTAGACCCAGAGAAAACATGCAACCTTCTGTGTTACCTTCACCTTCTGCTCATCTGAGTTGAGTCATTAATTTCTCTGCTTAACTATATTGGTTTGAGGAAGTTGTCTAAGTTTACAAAATCTCTGACCTGAAATCACCTGAAATGATGATTGGATTTACTGTTTTTAAACCGTTATGACTGTAATTCCTCCAACAGTTTTGTGAGTTTTCGATCTGCTTCCACCAAACTTGGCAGCGCTATAACCTGTTCTGATTTCTGGTCCCGCACATGTGCTGCACACGTCTCTTCTGTAAGAGCTTTATTCCGAAAAAAAATGACTGTTTAGGGAACAAAATAATCTGTCTCATGTTTTCAGTAAAATTCTGAAACCTTTCTATTGTGATCTCCCTTGGAGTATGGAGTAGTTTTGTTTTTTTGTAAGTAGCTTTGAATAATCCCATCTTTTGAGTTATTGAACATAAAGTGCACTTTTAATTAAAAGCTTTGGGTCAGTATGATTAAAAAATAAATAAATAAATTAATTTATTTAGCAAAAACATAAGTTGAAAAACGTTCGAAGGAATGCTTTTTTTTTTACTTTCTGTCCATGCAAATAAAATAAAAAGTAATGTAATGGTTACTGAATATTCAGTTTTGCTATCACTGGAATACATTTTAAGATATACTTACATTTTGTAATTATATTACAGTTTTGCTGTATTTGATCAAATAAATGCAGGCTTTGCGAGCATGAGAGACTTAAATTTAAACTTAAAACTTAAAAAAATTGTCTTACTGACTCAGAACTGTTCAACTGCGTATGCCTTTTGTTTTCTAATGCTTTCCTGTTATTTTGGATTATGAAAAACCTACAAAAGACTTTTGGGTTTTTCAAAGCAAACTAGATTCAGACTCATGTCACCCATATATAACTCACTGTAAATCATTGTGAGTTGATGAGATGTGTGCTATATGGCTCCAGTATTAATTTTAGAGAGACCTTATTTTCATATATATTCTTTTTTTTTTTACCTTAACTTGAATATACTATGTAGCACACATGTATACAGTTTGTTGGTCTGTAACTGTAAGAGGATGTTTCCCTCACAAACATAAACACACATTCCTTGGCACGGCAGTGGCATGTGGGCCACTTAAACAACACTGTCGGCCCCTTGCCTGGCCACCAAAACGCACGCCACACTCACTAACCACTAAGATGGGGAAAAAAAAACAGTGGAGCCCAGCATTGCTCCATCACTACTGTTTTTCCTCCCTCATTGTAAAAGTTAAAAGAAGGATGGAAGCGAAACTTGAAGTCTCTCCTCTGGGTGAGTTGAACCTGGCCTTCTGGAAGAGAGAGCAGTGTGTGTGTCCAGCCAACAAGGGTTCTTTAAGCCATGGTGGCTTAGTCTGTCTTTCATCCATCTGTCAAACTCACACAATCGCATGTATTTGCACAATACTCACATAATAATCAGACTGCACTTTTATTTCGTGTTTTAAAGCGTTTCTCGGTTTGTCACTTGCAGAGGGTGTTTTATATTAACAACACTCTTTTGTCTTTCGGTTGGATGGGAATGTGGTGCTGGCTCAGGTGAAAGCTGCCTGATTTGTACCTTTTCGAAGAAATTCCCACACTTTCCACATGGAGTAAGTGAGCGTTGGCGAAGTTGACTGTATCAGTGGCGATTAGCACGTCAAATTGCAGCAGAACATCAGGGCTCCTGAATCATACCCGTGAAAGTACCAGGAAAATGACAATTTGAAAGCGTTCCTGCTAGTTGAGATGCATACGCTTACAGGCATTACAGCAGAGGGATGATTTATCAGTCACTTATGGAAAAGATTAAGTTATGGAAAGAGTTGTTTCCACTGGTCGTTTGGTCTGTGGATGGTGTCACTGTCACTCATGCATGTGTCTGCTTAAAATGTTTTGACACTTGAGTGTATTTTCTCTTGACTTTTTTCCTTTCTTCGCTTTTCCTAACCTTGTCTTGTTGTTTGTGTTGAATTTGTCTTACATGCTTTAGTTGGAGAGATGGGTAAGTGGAGGCTTTCATTGCTTTCACACTCGATGTTCTTGTTCATGAAATGATTTATTTAATTAAGCAAGGGTCTGATAAATGAGGGATGTGGTGTCACGCTCACATGTGCCGTATTGAGCTTCCTTTCTTTTAATGTTTCTGTCCGTCCTCTTGTTTTCTTGCTCTGTGTCTGCAGCAGGATGAATTTATGGATTGGTGGAGCAAGTTTTATGCCTCCACGGGTGAGAGTAAAAAATGTGGCAGTTATCTGGAGAAGAGCTTCGATACGCTGCAGGTAAGGCATTGAACTAATGTTGTGTTTCATGTTGTTCCAAAACACTCTTTTTTCATACAAACTGCACTGTCACTCTAAACTCGTAAGAGGAGAAATGTTTGAATAAAGTTGTTATTTTGAATAGGAAAAACACTTAGAAAACTCTCTGATTTTATCAAAAATATCTGAATTTGTATTCTGAAGATCAAAGGTCTTACAGGATTGGGAACTTTTTGGGAATAAGAACCTAATACATGGATTCCTAGAGAATAAAAAGTTATCTGTGAAACGTGAAGAAATAATGAGCCAAAAGTGCACATTTTGTCATTGTTTATTCATCCTTATGTCTCCCCAAAGACACATCTAACCCAATCCCAGCGGTATGAAATCTGTACGTGGAGATTAACAACAAAAGTTCATTGTAACTATAGTGACATTATCAGTGCCCAAAGAAAACCAAACATAGGGATGCCAGAACTTCAAAGTCCTGTGGTCTCTCTCGGGAGTGTGCATGCCTACTTTCAAATGCTCACTCACCCCGACTGCAGTCCACTCCAGCCCACTTCCCACAAGCTTATCCATTTATAATAGAGCCCGTGGCTGCCAGATTTCCAACTTTTCCGATGAATTCATGTCGGGGTTGCCGCAGGGGGATAACCAAGTGCAGACAAGGGCTCCTTTACTGACGTCATCGGCCCGTTTTCCCCCCAGCCCACACCTCCCTATCATCCCTCGATCTCTGGCCGGTTTGTCAACGATCTCCCCTGTCACCACGTTCTCTCTCTTCTTGCCTTAGCAACTATTTCCAACCTTTATGATCTAAACGTGTCATCTGGCAGGGGCTCAGGTCTCAGGGCTACCTGCGAGACCCGGGGTTCGATTGTTGGCTGCCACCGTGTGAGAGCGTCCCACGCACCAGGAGGAGCAGCAGACAGAAACACTTTCCCTAAAACTGCTGAGATGATATTATAGCTGTTATTTTGGGCTAATGGTGCCTGAGGGAGAGACTGAAGGCAGGGAAAGAGCAAAAGAGACTGGGAAAGAGTTTCATGTGATGTGTGCCGTGTCACACGTTCAGGGACCAGGCCTGAGTGAGTCAAATAGAAAAACAGAGGGACTCGCTTATGAGGATTCCTTCATATATTTGTCACTAAGTTGTCTCGTGGGTGGCCACTTGGTTGGAGAGTTAAGCAACGCTAGTTAAAAGTTGTGTAATGTCATGGCGATGCATATTTTCCTCGGGCACAAATCGTTTTTGTGCATTTTTATTGCCGTTTTTAAAAATTCTCATAATGAGGAATTTCCAGATCTTTTTACATTAATGATGCTTTTGAGGTAGTTCGATTTGTGCCTGAAATGTTAAACCTACAATTAAAGATCTCAGAGTCCAAGATTCTGAAAGAAAGCTGCTTTGGCAAGACAAACAATGGTTGTCTTGTGCATAGTATGTGTCCTTTCAGCTTCCTTTCGGTTGATTACAGCAAGAACTAGATCTGCATGCAAATCATATCTCATAGTATACACAGTCCCCTGTGCTTCCTTTTTCAGGTGTACGACAGAGAACTTGAGAAGACTGAAGGCATTGAGCAGTTGGCTGATTTCTGTCAAACGTTTAAACTTCACCGTGGAAGAGTCCAGAATGAGAGTGAAGACCCTTCTGTTGTTGGAGAGTTCAAGGTAGGGTCACTCATAACCTCTCAGCTACTATCAACTGCTATCACATGTGCTCTCGTTCAGTCTCCAAGAGGAAAAACATACTGACGGTGCCAGATGAAGCAATGGATGGGTGTCGTTGCTTATTAGCTAAGCTAATGAAAAGTCATTTGAATTGAGCCTTCTTTAAACTGATCACATACTTGCTTCTGGCAGGTTCAGTCTGTACTTTGTCAAATTTACCATTCAGCAATTTGTTAAATTAGAGCGCTGTGCAACAAATCCAGAGTCTTATGCCATTCTTTTTGTGAACTGTCTAGAACTCTGAAAACTCTGTCTTTTTTAAAGGCACTTTCTCTTTAAAATAGAGGTTCTTTTATGGTTCTAGGACAGTGGTCTCAAACTCAATTCCTGGAGGGCCACAGCTCTGCACAGTTTAGCTCCAACACTAATCAAACACACCTGAT
>JAUCMU010000125.1:9831233-9850368 GCA_032275025.1 Enteromius treurensis | reverse complement strand
TCTCTGGCGAGTTCCCATATGTAACGTCTCCGTTCCCTCCTTCAGGGAATGTGGGTTACGATAGTAACCTAGACGTTTTTATTATTATAATTATTATTGTTATTAAATAAAATGTTCATTTCATAATTCAACTGCTATACTGTACCTTAATACTTCTACTACTACTACTACTACTACTAATATAATAATTTACATTATTACATTATCTAAATTAAGTGCATTTTTATACTTTTACCAATTTTTTTTCAGAATTTTTTTTAAAAATAATTTTTTATTTCATAATTTCTATACCTTTAATAATAATAATAATAATAATAGTAGTAATAATTAACACTAGTATTATTCATATTTGTATTTTTATTATTTATTTTTGTGTTGCATTTTTATTCGCATTGCAGGGAAATTATGCCAAAAAGGCAGCAACAGCATACGAATCTTCATGGCACAATTTCCTTTGGTTTTGGGGTAAAATATGATATGGATATGTTCTTGACAGATACACATACAGGCAATATTTTGAATTGTGAAGATTTCCTGTGTATGGTAAACTGGTATATGTATATACATTTAGTATTTTGGCAGTCAGTAAGTTTGGTAACTGCCTCCGTAGGGTGCAAAATGATATTTGTCAAAAAACAGATGGAAGATCATGATGACTTAAAGCATCCAAAAGACTCCCCCCTCCAAGTCTATGAATTCTGTTTAGCTTATTGCATTACCATAGTATAAGAGCAATGATGATTATACACAAAAAATGCTATTAGATTACAATGTGAGCATTGGGGTGGATGAATTGTTGAGAGTGTGCAATCAGTAAGAATGCGTGCATGCTTGAAACATCTTTGTGAAACAAAGCCCCCTTAGCCTCTGGGGGGCTGACAGCAGGAGAGAATCTTATAATACACTTCAAAGATTCTTCTCACTGGCCACTTACTGAGAATGAGACAGATCAAACGTCCGTCAGTAGAAATGAGAGCAAGAGATAGAGAGAGAGAGCATGACAGAATATTTCTTTATAGTAGCTATGTGCAAATCCCCAGGGGTTTCCTCTTCTGTTGTAGATGACCCCCATCAGGCAAACATTGTGTATGTGTGTGTGATGCTTGCGTGTGAAGTCATGTGGCTACATCAACTCAAGCTCTGCACATATGTTAGTCTTTCTGGTGTGGACCATTACCTTTGATGACTGATTCCTATCCACTGAGAATTGCCATGTGTCCTCTGCTCTGAACTCTCAGCGTTTGGTTCAGTGCAGTGGACATGTGAAATAAAGGTAATATGTCTCAGGGACATCAGGCAGCTTTGTTTCTGTCTCGGACAGTATCTTGCTTGTCACCATCTTGAGTAGTGTCGTCAATCATAGTCCTCCTCCCCCTCCCCAACCTAATTGCTAGTTTCTGTTCACCCCCATACATCCATCTAACACCGTCCTCCCTTTTTTCATCCATTGTCTTCTGTGTTTTTCTTGGTCTTCATCACTGATGATCTGCCAGCATGACTGTTAAAAGATACTTTGGCAAAAAGCTATGACAGTCATTATAAAATTGTGACCCAAAAAAAAAAAGGAAACGCAAGAGACGGATGTTTTTTTAGCTCTGTTAAAATGCCATTTCTCCAATTTATTGTGAAACAAATCAAGCTTTTGAAAAATTATTTCTCCAAATATAGTCATTTTTGGATGAAAGTGCTTTGGAAGTTAATGTTCAGGTTTTGTTTTTTGCACCTCCTTTAAAAAAATAAAAAAGGGGAGGCTGAAGATTGGCTGAAGAAATGTAGAGCTCATAATTTTGTCAGAAGACGTTAATTTCTTTATTAAAAATGTTTATTGTTTAAGCTGTAAAGCGTTTTTACAGTTGTTTTAGGGGGAAAAAAGTTGTGCAGCATATAACTTTACATTATTTAACTGTTTTTTTAAAGCCTAAAAAAATATATGTCTGCAATGCAAATCAATAACAGATGATGAAATCTATATGTAGATACAGATATAGATCCTGTGCACTATACTGGAAAAAATTACTGTGATTTTAACAGTAACCAACTGTGAAAATTCGCACAGTAAAAACGGTTAATATTCCTGTAAAGTTTACAGTAAAAAAAAATTCATTTTTCCTCTTCATCAAATTTTCTGGATTCTTCACTCGTCTTGTCGTCAGATGGTCACGCACATCGCAGCAAGAAGGATAAAGGTAATTTTGAATGTGTTGGTATGATTATTTACCTCTATTTTTAATAAGTTGTGGAAAAAGCACACATATTTCACTGTTTAATGTAATATTTGATCTGTTGCTGTGTGGTTTAGCCTTAATGTACTCCGTGACATGCATAGCCGCCAAGCAAGGTACATCTTTGACAAAAAATGCTTGCAACAATGTTTTTATTGTTAAATAAACTTAAATATGTATTTGCGCAAAGTGTATGTGTGTGCGTGCGTGCGTACGTGCGCGAGTGTTTGTGTGTCTGTGAGCGCACGTGCAAAGCTTTATTTACATGTACCTTAACGCCTCATGAGCTAACAATGGAGTCACGTGACCAGTTCAACTGATGGCGGACGGCGTTGTGCAGCCGCTGTTTTGTTTTCTCTCAATTTTGACAGCCCTATTAAGAATTAATATCAATTATTTAAATTCTCCAGATAGCTTTTCAGATCGAATGCTTGTTCAATAATATTTGTTCTAATCAACTTTATGCCACAAGTGCTGTAAACGCTTTAAATACATTGTCAGTACTTTTATACAGTTGTTTCAGTAAAGCCACATTATAAATATTATTGTAATTATAGAAGACTAAAAATACTACTGTAAAAAAAAATTTAATTACTCAATAGTGGGTTTTCTTGGTATATTATTTTAGTGTAATTTTACTTTATTGCTTGTGAGGAATTTTGATTCATTATGTGGCTTTGTTTATACCACCTGTGTTATTATGTTGGACAGTATGCATATGTTCAAGGTACAAAGCAGCAGAAATTATGCAAATTCAGATTCAGTTTTTTTTTCCTACCGTTTTCTACTGTAAAATATACAGGTTGCTCTGTAAAGTTGTTAACATTTGCACTGTATTTTTACACAATGATTCTTTTAACCTGAGCTGCCAGTTTGTTTTTTTAGAACAACAACATTTTTCTTACAGGGCATGCTGGCTCCCACACTGTAGATAAATAATAGTCCGTGGAACATTTGGGAAAGTGCCTCTGCTGTTTTCTAGTGTGTATGGTCTTGTAAGGTGGAATACTGTGGCAAGGCAGGCCAGTAAGTGTCTCCCTCCTGCTGTGAGAGGCAGGAGGAATGAATCCCTCTTCAGCCCAGAGCAGATGTTTCAGCTTCTTTAACAGATTTAGACACACCTGCTGCCTTCAGCTTCAGTTCAAATTAAGGTGAGACCGGTCTGCATGAGTTTAAGATCTCCTGAAGTTCCTCCGTGTTGTCTGGAGACTAGTTAGAATGTGATCTATTTCTGTGTATCTAACTGGATGTGTTTCAGCTGGGTCTCACTGACGCCTGTGGTGACGCTCATCACATCGTTCTGTAGAGCAGAATTAGAAAATAGATATTCCCACAAGAGTGCTGAGATATTGCTTATTGCTGTGTCTAAATTTGCTTGTTTCGTGAATGTAGAGATAATAGTAGCCTACTGCAGTTGTGCAACTTGAGCAAAATCAAAGATTATAGTTATTAGATAATTATTTATTAAACTGCTTCTTTCTCATTATAATAGACTGATGTTAAGTGATGGAGGATTGTGAAATAATTGCATGTCATGTAGTTTACAATTAGAGTCTACTGTGTTAATTTTAATTCTGCATAAATTTAATGATTAAGTAATAATGGATTGTGTTTCCTCTCTGTTTTGTAAATGTAACCAAACATCTGACAGTCAGGTCCTTGTCAGGTGCCATTCGTGTTCCCATGAAACATAATACCTAACATATAATAATCACTAAATTTACTGACATTACTGATAAGCATTGTTTCAATGGTTATATTCTTAATCGTAATATCAACCAGTTTGTGTGTGCATAACTGGGCTAGAAACTGTGTAACACATTGCATTTAATTTTATAAAATGTATTGCCTAGCCTTTGCTTATTTACTTCTATATCATATTAATATATTATATTATAGCCTAATACAATATAGGGTTATTTTTTATTCGGGTGCAATGTTTTGAGTAACAAAGATGGATTTAAAAGAAGATCCCCCATCATCCAGCGCGGTCGAGATCGTCTGATGGTGAACAAGAGGGGCTTCTGCCACTTTAATATGCCTTGACGTCATTCTGATGCAGGACTGAGGATGACCTCGTGCGCGAGGAAGGGGAGAGAACTCAAACGTATCATATCGCATAAAATTCAGCTTTGGCTTTCTGCCTGCACCGCGGCCGTCAGCACGCCGTTATACTCCGGGGTCTGTTAGTGCCGTGTCCAGCAGAGCTGTATCACACAGGAATGCAGGGATGCTGAGAGGCCAGCGCGTGGAATGCGCGCGTTGTCACAGCGACAGAGCAGCTTGGATACAGAACGTCACAGAGCGCGTGAACGCGCCTAAGAGAGAGAGAGAGAGAGATGGGCAATCAAAAACCTCACAGCATCTCTCCCATCGCAAAGGCTCCCGGAATCACGGGAAAACGACAGCGGAGCCGGTGAGCACCACGACCATCGAGATGCCGATAGATTAAACATCAGACTTCAATGCTAAATCAGCGCGCCACGTCGGCGTTTGTTTCCGGAAAACCGAAATATACCACCTCAAATACGTTTGAACGGAAAGAGGTTGTTGATTAGACTCATAGAGGGGTGAAAACAGGTCATAGAAGTGAATTCGTGTTTGTTGTATCGTCTTTCCCCTATACGCGCTATAATGGGAGAAGCCGGCGGTCGTTTCCCAAGAAGCTTTTCAATGGACAAATCCAACTAGAATGCATTTAGACGCTGTGTTAATCGAGCTGCGCGCGTGAACAGTCTTCACTTTTCCTTTCCTCTGAACCTGTCCTGTGTCTGGGTGTTGTCGGGAGACACCGTGAAACATTTCCCGCTGTTCTCGGACAACGGAAAATCTTTTGGTTTATTCCGAGCTCAGGCTGATGGAATTGCGCTGAGCAACGCTTTAGAAAACGAGGAAATACCCACAGAGCTCCAGTTCAGACCTCTGATTTCTGCCTGCGGCTCATTCCCAGGTAAGGCACTTCTGTGGAAAATATATTAAAGACCCAACTCTTTCAGCTCTGACCGTTTGCTAGGCTGTTGTATAATAAGCAGAGTTTCCATTTGGAAAGTACATACAATGTTGTTGGGATGAGGGGAAATAACAGGGGAGCTTTTTGACGTTTAAACTGCGTGGTTCTGCAACCTGTTCAGGAGCCTTTTCCAAAATGCAGAGCGACAGGCGCTTCATCCGCGCGCGTTTCAATTGGGGCACAACGGGCACGCGCGGATGGTGCTGTAGCGTGCATGATTGCGTGTGTGTGTCGCGATACTAAACGTGCAAATTGACCCGTTTTAATACAAAGCATAAAATGCTTTAATTTGGTCCTTTTCGGCCAGGACAGATTCATATCTATATCTATACAAATTCTCTCCAATTCCAAAGCACATTTGTCCACTTATGTAATATACCCACATTTATTTTCATGCAACTTCGACTAGTTTAGAAATCGACAAAGTAAACTGCTAATGCATGTCATATGCAAACAGTACTGGCACTGAGTTGTAACACCAGTTGGAAACATGGACTTTTAAATTCTTTCCATGAATTTATTTTGGTTGAATATAGTCTTTCTGATTGATTTGTTGTACAAGCCATCCCATCACCCATCCCAACATTTTAATTCAAAACACAAAAAAGAATTGGAATCAAATAGAGAAATGCAAAAGCGAATCAATCTAAAATCATGTTTGTATTGTTTGTTTATTTAAATGTTGGCTAGATAAAAGATAAATACCCAATCGCATTATTTACTATCCATTAGAATGAGCACGAAACCAATTCAGAATCCAGAAGTGTATTATTCTCTTCTTCTAATAAATCCTAAATTCCTTTTCTGTTTCATGTTTGTTGATGTATGGTAGTGATTTCACCCCATGTGAACAATGTACAATTTGTTAAATTGTGTTACAGCACTGCTCGGTCTTCCCCCTTTTGTTTCGTAGTGTATTTGAAAATGCTTTGACGTCATAAAGCACAGAAATTAGATTATCAAAGAATCACTCCGGCCCCCAGGATCCTTCTCTGTCCTCCTGCAACACACACACTTACACACACAGTGGAACATAAACCTATCACCGTATATCAAAGACAAGTAATGGTTCACTGATGTGCCGAACATCTGATGGGAGGAGAGGTCGAAGCAAGAGCAGCAGTTACCACACACACACACACACACACACACACAGTCTGAAAGAATGGGCCACATTTATATGCTATCCTAGTATGGCCATTCCAAACCTAGTGGATAGCAGAATTGAGAAGACACAGAAGCGCTCTGTTCTGTGAGCAGGGAATGCCGAGTGCTCTCTCTCTCTCTCTCTGGCCCAAATAGCAGATATGGAGCTCACTGTGTCATTTGGGAGCGGGGTAATGGATGGAAGCAACTGTGTGACTGTCCTTGTGTTGGACTGATTTGTTACTGTAGATGTTCATTTTTCCACTCGCAGCAAAACTGTACACTTTAAATTGTGCTTCTAAACTGTACCCAGATATTTGTTTACTGCGGTGCCTTCACTGGTCGTTTCTGCTATAACGTGTTCCTCTCTTTTCGTAAGGCTTTCTTCTGGGTGCTAGAACAGGGCTGTAGGGATTTTCACCCATTCAGGTGTGATAGGCTCAGCAAGGTGCTGATGTTGAGCAGGGCTTCAGCACAGTTTCAGGCTTGGTCGTTGTGAAGGCCAGAAATGATATTTATTACACTTTTTTATTGTTATTTTCGTCTTCAAAAATAAAATGAAAAATTACATGAAGTACAATATTGTTGTATTCTTTTCATTAAAAATTAACGATTTTTTTTGTACTGACCAAAACATTTTAGCAATTATATCTTAACAAGATATAAATGAACAAATAACAAAATATTGTTAATATCTAAAGGGCTTTCTTTTTTATCATACTTTTGCCAGCTGAGTGTTTTAATTATGGTCATGCACATTTACCTTCTTGCCTTAATTAATGTTGTAAATAGAATAAATGTTGTAAAACAAATTATATATTAATATTTGAGCATATTTGAGGTTTTAACATTTAAAAGCAGTATCTGAAAGCTTGTTTTTATTAAAAAAAAAACTTGACACAATGTGACACATTATGATTTGTCTGTATTGTATTTGTACCTTTGTGTCAATTTGTGGACAATTTATAATATAACCTTATCGTATATAGTATAGGTTTTTAATTTTATAATTGATTTAGTTGATAACCACTACATCAGGCCAGTCTTGCCAGACTTAGTTGAATAATATCTGTTTATACATTGTCAAGCTGTAACAATAAGTTTCATCTTCACTATAGCGAAACCCATTCATAAGGCAGTTTCAGCATGCTTTCGGCCATCTTCAAGAGCATATTTGTGTACAGTAGTGCAATATGTGGACGTGTCATTTCAGCTTGTTGCTGTGTGTGTGTGTGTGTGTGTGTGTGTGTGTAAGCAGCAGCACCAGACAGCATGTCTTGTTTATTCATGCAGAAGCATCGGATCAATGAGCTCTAATTGATTTCAATGAACTGATTAAAGACAGGGAGGCAGGAGGCCACAACGTTGGAGGATATATGAGCATGTGTGCATGTGTTTTATGTGTTTGATGCCTTGCTGGAGTATAGACTCTGTGATCTCACGAGATGGAGAGCCCAAACAGATGGGTGTAGATGCACACAGAAGTGTGTGTGTGTGTGTGCTGGTCTCGTACCCTGTAGCAGATGGGCTGAACTGAGCCAGATAGAGAGTTGGACACCAGGCTCTTGAATCTCCATGTGTTCATCTGATAGTTACTGATTTCTCTGTAGTCTAATACTAGGACTGCGTACGCCATATTTACCTCACCGTTCCTTCCCTTTGCCTCATTCAGAACAGCTCATCGGATTCGTTTAGGCTCGGATGAGGCTGAGAGATGTGTGTGTGATATTGTCACGGATGAATTAAGCCGGGGGATAAAAGGTGGTGCTGTCAAATGGTCAGATTTGATGGTTTCTCCTGGTTTATGTCATTTCTATCCGCTGTTGTTGTATGTGTGGGGGCTTTAGTCTACAGAACCTATCCAGGTGTTTAGTGGTCTTGGATCAGAGCCTGTGTGATGTTCAGATGTAAGGGATAGATTGAGGGGGAAGGTGAATGAGATAAAAGCAGGATTCTCTCACAAACGTACACACACACACACATCCTGGATTCTCTCTGGTCGTGCATCCCAGAGCTTTAAGTCAATGCTGGCCATCATGTCACCACTCGGCAGCCATTTTAATGAGATCTGTGTCCTCACTAGGGTGTGATGGTCCTCCTGTCTCCTCTGGTTTGTGTTTCCCTCCCTCCCCCTTCGATAGATTGTTCTATTCTTTTTGTTCACAGCACCTCACTTATCTCTTTCTCATAGGCTATCGCTTTAAGGTTAGAGGAAGGTCAAATGCTCAAAAGAAGCACATTCAAACACGCGGCTATCGTGGTGTGCGAAGTATGCTCACACATCGGTGTTATAAAACAGACCAGTGGAGAGGGCCAAGCGGATTAAAGGCATGAATGAAACCATTGGACACACACATAGACTTACACACACTCACATTCACGTCCCTCAGTGTGTGAGGCACCTGTTGGATTGTAAGACTTAAAGGTGATGTGTAGCAACTCTGCAGAAATTCAATGTTCCTAAACAGGCACGACCCTTTACGCGGACTCTGGTATGGTTTGCGGGTCGGAAGACAACGTTCATCATCCAAAGGAAACGAACATCAGAACCCGGGTGCGCATCGAAAGTGCCAGTGTGAAAGAACCCTCAATGCTGTTTGATATAACTCAGTTGCAGTTTAATTTTCTCAATAAAAAAAAAAAAAAAGCATTCTTTATACTTCTTGCAATGTTTTCAGAATTGTTCTTTTGTTTTTTTTTAGATTTGCATTTGTAATTTGTTATTTAGTTTTTTTAGAATCGTGATTTGTAGCCACCGTAAAAATCTCTTATCGTTGAAAGATTTCTACCTGTTAATCGTGTCTATCTCCCACCCCTAACATATATATATATATATAAAAGGGTTTCCCAGACGATTCTGCCGCCCACGTTGTCTCCAGGGAAATTGCTTACCTTTAGCTGTCTCTGCATTGGGATAGAAATATTTTAACATAAAAAAAAAATACACACTTCACTTTTCACACAAAGTTTATTATGGCAGGTTTGCCAGCTCCCAGAGTGTGTTTGACGGGACGAATAAACCCACATCCAGGGCATGACGCTGTGAAATTCGTTCAGTGTTAATAAGAGCCGTCTAAAAATATAAACACTCAGGTGGGGATGGTGTTAGGTGACTTTTTTCTGTTTGTGTTTAGAATTGCGTGTTTAATTCATCATCTGCTCTCCGTTCATTCTGTCTATCTATCAAATGGAAATCGTTGCAGGTTTAAAACACAGGTGTCGCTGAAGCATCAATAGAGACACGTCTTGATTGCATCGATCCGCATTGATATCCAGTTTAGTCGCCGCCATGCATCACGTGACCAGCGCAGCAAGGTCACTGCTCGTCTATGGCCTGATTTCCTCTTCCTGCTGTTGAGGGGATTTGAGTAAATCCGCATTGCACGATGACGCTCAGCTAGATTAGTATATTTATTATGTAAGACACGCGCATACACACATATACACTTGCACTTATATCTGTAATCATAGTCTGTCAAATTTCGGGATATAAATAGAAGCATTAGTTGCTGGTCTGTCCTCGAATGGAATCGAAGCAATGCATTCACCATCAGAGCAGTGGGTTGAAATGCATCGAGTGGGCTATTACACCATTTCCTTCCTGTTCTGTTAACATATGCACGCACACACTAACTCACACAGAAAGGGACTATTAAGCCAAATGGTTTCTCCTATGACGAGTGGGCCCTGGCTACTCAGCGCTGTGAATTCTGGGAAACAGGTATAGTTTGAAGACTGATGTTAATCTGACACAATAAAATCAAGATCTAGCCATTTAATTGGTACAACAATCACTTTTCTTGATATTTCTGTCTTTGCTTCGCTGTCCGATCAGGGTGTTTGTTTAGATATGCGAGTGTGTGTGTGTATTTTGACTGTCTGCTGTGGATGCCTGGGTCTGTCTGTGCCCTTGTCTGAATGTTAATGTATAATAGGCGTTAGACAGCACGCAGTAAGTGCCACCATCATAACGGCCAGTGATATGACAACCGACCGTCACAGACAGGTTGCCGGGGACAGTAACGAAGCACTCTGTATTTTCTATTGCCTCTTTCTCTCTCTTCCTAAAGTCTACATGAAATGGCATTTGCACTTTACTACCATAATGTGGCGCATTTATTAATCATAAAGGACTTAGATTCAGTCAAGGACCTGATTGGATTTTGAAAACAATCTAGAGGGCAGGGATTGAAAAAATAGGTTATATTAAACAAAAAGCAAAGTATTTTCAAATTTCAGATCATTTATTTAATTTTATTTTAAGTTTAATTTATTTGATTTTTTGGAAAAAGAACAAGTAAAACAGTACATTTTTCATAATATATATATAAAAAAAATGTTTTTTATTTGATTTTTTTTTCACTCTATTGTTCCAATACCTCAGGTTCTGTTAGTAATATTTGAATTCGCTTCTGTGATTATATAGTCTTGTTCTCAGTTGTGGTCAACCGATCTCGACCGATACTTGGCACAACCTGAGTGCATGGTGCTCCTGTCTAAAAAAGTAGTGTTTACATCTATTTAATTAATATTTTTAACAGTTTCTCTATTTGTAATATATGTACACATATACAAAGATTTGCAAAAAAAAAAAAAAAACATTTTCCTTTTTTACATTTTTTTTAATCCTGTTCAAATTATTGTGTAATTAAATGTATTGATTTTTAATTGAGTAAATATCTATAAAATCAATATATATGCATTTGTTATTATTTTTATATTCAATATTGTGATATCGAGCATTAGCATCAGCTGTCAAAAAAAGAATATTGTTTAACCACTTATTTTCAATAGTTTAGCTATTTAGCAATCAATAGGTCTAAATCACTGCATGTTGCTTAAGTATAATATTCTGATGTGTATTGTATCGTGAGGTAATTGGCAATGTACTTTCTCAGACTCTCTTTACCCCCTCTCTTCCTCTGTGTCTAGAGGCGTTTCCACGCTGAGGACATGACTGTGTGTCTCTGGCTGGCTGGTTATGTAGGTTAAGGAGGGCGACGAAGGCTCTGAGGACTGAGCGCTGCAGTGCTGCACTTTGGAAGGATGATGTGATGGCTTGAGCCTCTCTCCCTTATTCTTTGTCTCTCTCTCTCTCTCTCTTTTTTTTTCTTCCCTTTGAGCCCCGCTGGTCCAAATACTCCTCTGCAGTGCAGGGTTGGCCACTTGACCTGTGTCAATATTAGAGCACAGCAGCTGGTCCTAGATCAGTGCAGCAGGTGTATTGGTTGAACCTGAAGTGAAAGGAGAGAGGATGGAGAATGGAGCAGCTAATCAAGGATCAGCGCTCACTCCCTGATGCACTATGTACTCTTTCTGAAAGTACTCTCTGGATGTCTTACTTTAGTTCTCTGTTTCAGACTCTAGTACAGTACATAGTTATTATTTCTTGTCGAGAACATAGTCTGTCATAATCCACCCTAACTTCAAAAGAAAAGAAAAACACATTTTGCATCATGTAAAGTGCTTTTTGTGCCATTGAGAATGTTTGCAATTGCAAAAACAGTGTTTCAAATTGCAGCTTTTTAAGTGCAGTAACAAAAATTATGATTTGACAAAACAAGGATTTCACTGCTTAGCTAAATAATGTTAAGCAATATAAATATTAATTATACACATATAATATATAAAATATATATATATATATATATATTGGGGTCGGTGTATTACCTGGAAACAGGAATGAGAGCAAAGAATGGTGAAGGTTTGCCAGTTTGTTTTGTCTTGTTACTGTCACAATGAGCAGTGGAAAAAAATCCACTCTGAGCCAAGACTGAGCTAAAGAGACCGAGGGAAGGATTCAGAGAGAAAATAGGAGGGAGGGAATTAAGTGAGCTCAAGTCTCCAATAAAAAAAAGCATGACACGGTTTTCTTGGCCGATTCAGCTTGTTGAGTTGTTCGTCTCTTCCTTCTCTTTAAACGCTGGGCGTTGTGTTTGGTGCTCTGCCATTTTTTACGTGAAACAGTGGCTTTTTCAAGATTCATTAATCAGGAGGCTCTTTCTTTCCCTCAAGGCCAAATCAATTCAGTAAAAGAAAAGAATGACTTGGGATCACGTTAAAGGTCCAAAACACTCGCTCGGGTTCGGTTGTAAGTATAGTGTTTTAATTGCAATATTAATAGTTACTGAATTCAGAAAATATTTGCCTCTTTCGTGGTTTGTGCGTTTGCGTGCACACACCGAGCTGTGTTGCGTAGGTGGATAATGCAAGTTTGTATGTCTATGAAGTCCTGTTTTTTTTATTTTTTTCAACACTGCAATTGTCTGCCAGCTGAGCGTGATTGCCTCCAAATTAAAGCACATTATCATTAGCAAGCACCCCTCTTAAAAAGGGCAAAATAGCCTTTCCTCACCGAAAAAAGCCATTTACCCGCACTAAGAATAATGGGCACCTGGCAGTTGGTTGTGGTGCATCAGATATTGCAGCTTGTTCTGCCAGCACCACCGATTTCAGAGCGACAGTCATTTGGGACAAAGTGTGCTGCATCAGAGACACAGACACGTTAACACCCTGCTGGACAGCGGAGGATGTTAATGTCACTCGCTGACAGGCTCGTGGGAATAACACATAATATGTTGCAGCTTTTTTTGTTCACAGCACATGGGATGGCGTAACCCAATGAAGTGGGATTTCACTTATGCAAACCCACGGCCGGCTAAAACACCAGAGACCAGGGGAAGATCCGAGATTGGGCAGGAGTTTATGGAAGTGGGAAGGGAAATTACGTTTGAGCCGGGGAGGGTGGAAATAAATGCAAGTCAGCAAAATTGAGGGAGCTTGACATGTTTTCAAGGAACAGGCTGATTCTTTGAAAATCATGCCTCTCTCTCCTGCTGTAAAAAGTCAGGCCATTTTAATTGGCTCCTGAAATGATTTGAAACCATAGCGCAGTGCCAAAGTTACATTGTAGAGTTTTGACCTAATTTACTGCAACTACTTATGAACAAAATCAATTTGGAACTCGTTTAATTGAGTAGAAGGGTCAGAGATGATTGGAGCAAGTCAAAGGTGAAGATGGAAAGGTTTATAACATCGTGATGGAAACATCTTTGTATTGATCTCACTTTTGGAAGGGTAGGTTTTTCTTTCTCTCCCACGCAGCTTTGTGTTTATTTGAATTATTGAAAGCTTGCCTTATAAAGTCCTTGTTAGTTAATCAAACAGAGTAGGTTCATGCATCAAGAAGCGCAGCGGCGGCGATCTCAGAGAAGTAATGAATCATTTGTAAGCCTTTCTTGAATCCCATCAGATGAAATGTCAGCAGTTTTAATATTAATTCCAATGCCAATACGGCCAATGTAAACAACGTTGTAATTACAGAAGACTACATTTCCCATGACCACCCCTCATTCTTGCAGCTTTCCTTTGCTCTTTCACCTCTCTTTCCATGTTTACGCCGCTCAGTCTCTCTGCTTAATTAACCATTGATCAGCACGCTCATAAATTAGGCCTCCAGAGAAAGGCTTTTCTAAGCCTCCTACTTCATCCATTCTTTCCTGTAATCCAATAGACGGGGCTCGAACTGCTGCGTTTAACCACAGATGTGTCATTTTTAATGGACCGAGGGAGATTTTTCACTTCCTTAACCTTTTCTTATTGTCTTTTCCAAACCTTGTTTGTTATTTGTAGATGTATGCGCTTTCCTCCGGGGCCATAAAAGGTTAATCAGCGATGTTTTCATTCATTTTTTCCACTGGGATGGGGGTGGAGGTTTGAGTTTCGGTCTAATTAGGATAGACTGGTATCCCCCTCACCCAACCAGCTCGCTTCCCACAAAACTATTAGCATATTCTTCACACACACGCGTGCACACGCGCACGCTGTGTCAGAACCTAATGAGCCAAGCCGGTTGCTAAATGGATCAGGACCAGGAACATGTGTCTGTGGGGGCAATCAGCAGACAAGATTTAGTGGGGCGAGGCCTCCCTGAGCCGCCGAACTCCGGGTTTAATGCTCAGATGTCCTCGGAGGGGACTACAACCCTGTAAAGCACATTAGCATGTCCATTTCACCATATCCCTAATAAGCTAAATGCATCACAGTGCTGCTGTGATGTATGGAGGAGTTATTTTGTTCAGTTCAGGAAGGGAATCTTCTAAGGGCGGTCCGTTGTGGTTGTTCGATGAGGAAAGCATAATGAGTCAGGCAATCAGATCATTTGTATCACCTTGCTGGAGTTTTTATTTCCATTTGTTTCTCTCCTTTCTCTTGCAGAAGGATGTTATCTGGTTGTACAAATGAGGGCGGTTCAATAAAAGCATATTGAGTTGCCTCACTCATTGATAATTTTGTAGCTCCTCCGAGCAATTGTTTAGTTCTTGAGTGTGTAACGCCACGCTTCAGTTATGGAGTACTCCTTTAAACAATGAATAGGCTTGTTTTTTAACGGAGCTTATAAAGGAAACATGTTTGTTTTCTTAAATGCTGTTCTGTTATTATGTCTCTTTCCTCGTTTAATGGAAATATAAAGTGTGCGTTTGGGCAATGGTTCTGATTTAGCTTCAGGACCCAAATAATATATTAGTCAAATAGGGATGCAACGATTGTAGTTGGGGATAGAGATTTTAGACATGGCGAAAAATTGGTTCACCATGGTTTTTACTTATGATTAATGCTACAATGTTTATGAAGAATTATTAATATATGACTAATATTAACTTTATTTAACCAACAGGGGAAACCGTTACTAATGGTGGAAATGAACTAGAATATTATTGTAATCAAGTGTCATCCATCCACGCAACTATCGACAGACATTTCTCCGGTGGAAATAAGGATCTGTTTACTCCTCTGTCACAGTTAATATAGCGTGTAATAGCCTCGGTGGTCCATGTCTCTGTAAGTGTGTCGTTAAAGCAGGTGCACCGCTAGTGTAACTTTGTTTTAGTTTTTGCATAAGCTGCAACAGTCCCGTTCTGTGGGACAGAAAAACTCGATTTAGCGAAACCTTTACTGTTAATTAACCGTGACGATTTAAATCACGAAACCAGTTAATCGCTGCGTCCTTATAGTCATCAAATGGCGATGCAAAATTACACAGGACAAAAGTTTTATCATGCAAAAATGTATAAAAGACTACTGTTATAGACTGTATTAATTAAACTGTAAAACAAAATCAGTGCAATTTAATGGCAGCTGTGGAGTTTGCCGGAATTTTACTGTAAAAAGTACAGTAGCAACATTTTATGTTTTAAGGATAACTAATGTAATGTGTATATATATATATACACACACACACACTGGTGTTGTCAATCGAACATTTACCCAACCATTATCAAAAATATTTCTAAGTAAATACAATACAACAAAATATTGTCTTGCGTCCTTATGTGAAGTATTATGGCAAAATAAATGATGAAGAAGAACTGCACCTGTTCTGCAGCTGCATAAGAGCTCACAGTCACCGTGATTTTGGCAAGTAAGACCTGATCCTGGATCAACATTACTGCCCAGAAATATAAACTTATCCCAATCCTTACCCTTATACCTACACCTATCCAAAATGTATTCCTAAAATCAGTGGGAAATTATAGCTGATAACCAAAGGGTGTAGAAGCACCTACCTATGATTATAAGCCTAAAACAGATATTTCCAGAAAAATGATTCCTCACTTTTGATTGGTTGATTGAAATGTTGTTCAAGGATGTTGATCCAGGGACATCTTGTACTTGATGAAATCACTCTCACCTAGAGGTCACATTAGCATCATGGTACATAAGACAATTTATGAGACTAATAGTACACTTTTACTCAAAACTCACTTTAAACCACCATCAAGTGTGTGTAATATATATATATATATATATATACATAAAGTGACTAATAACCTAGAAAAAGAGCCTTTTTGTATCACTGTACAAAATAATTTCAGATGTAACATTCATTATTATTTAAAAATATCCAAAATCACATACAAACCATATCCTATCGTAATTGTGTGTTTATTATCTTACAGTAACCGTTGTCATGTTTATTTCTGCTGTGTAAAAGCCCTAACTGGCTGAAACTCAAAAAAAGTCGCCAGATATACATTCAGAATACTGTATAATAAACATTGGTAAAAGGATCTTATTGAATTTTTATTTGTATATATACACTTTTTTCATTATACATTATAAAAGTAACCCGGAACAACGCAACCCATGCACAGCTGGGTTGCATGTTTCCTGCGACAGCGTTTTCAAAATGCAAACCTTGTTAAATGATTAATTTGCGTCATAAATTTAACGCGTTAATCTTTTTTTTATTTTATTGTATCCGTTAACGTTGACAGCGCTAATATATACATATTTCAATATTTGCATTCAGCATTGTTTTTTCCCTTCTATCCTTGACCCCATCAGAACAGAGCAGTTGAGACCCTCTGCTGTCGCATATGGATATTGTCTTCTCAGTCGTTGGGTTCTGGCAGGTACAATGAACAATACCATCACCATACATTGAGTGTGCACGCACATTTCCACCTACTTGATTGATGGCGGGGCCAAAGAAGCTAAATGAAATCGCAGCGCAATAAAGTGGCAGGCCATAAAAGCTATATTTTCCGTGAAAATCATAGTTTTTGTCCTAACCAGCCATGACTGCATCAAGCGACCAAACACTTGCACCGTCGGTTATTTGGTTTCTATTTTTATTTAGCCTAGTCCACTGATGAAATCCCTCTTTACGGCATATTAAACACCTGTGATTATATTGCATCGTGCTGCACGTTTGCTTCCAGTGAAGACAGACAAATGACTTGTTCCTGGATCTTGTCACTTCGCATCTGGTTAGAACATGGTGTAACAACCCACCTTAGATGCTGTGAATAAGGCTGTCAGGATGTTGAGAATTGCTTTAGTAAAGCCTATTTCTGCTTCTCTGTCTGTCACTTCACCTGATTCTCATTTTCTCTATTTACCTCATCCCGCTCTCTTCAGCTCTCTCCCTTTCATGTGCCCTTCTGAAGCCCGTGTTAACTGCCTGGAGAGTTGCCTGTGTCTCTGGGGAGTACCGTTCGCTCTTTCATTCTTGTTTACTGCCGAGGCTACGGCAGGGCCACTCTCCCTCCATTACCAGATTGCTGACTGCCGTCAAAAAGGCCAAAAGGTTGAGATCTTTTGCCACAGATCCGCAGAGATATATCTGCAAGCACGTGCTACGGTTGGTGTGCCCATGAAACCACCAATCTTAATCGTAACCGGGGAAGCATGATCTTCCACGTTTGAATGCAAGGAAGCAGATTTAAAACAAAGGTTCGTAACTAGAGCTAGGAGAGCAAAGTTTGTCAAGGTCGGCTTGCCAATTATTTGTTTGAAGGGTAACATACCTCACAAACAGAGAATGATGGATGCTAGCGTTATATAATACATAGTAGCTCCTGAGAAGCATTCATGGTGTTACTGTAGTCCTGTTTGGCAGTGGGAGTTCTGTTTTTGAGGATCAGGTATAAGGTGACTATGCACATATGGCAGACAGGCTGTTAGTCACAGGACAATGCTAAATTAGTAGACCGTCTGCACCAAGGAGGCTTAATGGGAACCAACCCAACACTGCCACCTACAACATAAAAGTACCATGGGACTGGAAATTTAAGGCGCTACTCATCTCTTGAGAGCTTAACTTTACTAGACAGCCTCCGTTCTGCTGTGTCTACACATTCTGCCTTCTGTCTTTATTTCTTCACACAAGCAACAGCCATTGTAATGATGTATGAATGGGAGTTGCATTGTACTGCAGGGCATTGGACAGTGAAGTTTCATTTGCTCACATGAATCTATATTACAGACCGCCAACCTGGGACAGGATTATAGCACATCGCTGTCAGATGAAAAACACACTGGAATAAGATTAAATGTGACTTTGCAAAATAATATTTTTTAAAGTAAAGTGGATTGTTGTAAAAGACTGCAATCCCGATGATAGTATTGAATAGGAGAAAGTGTTATTTCACCGTTGCATCAAATCACCAAGCAAGGACAAATACTGTGTACTTTTTTAAAGCTTTGTAGAGTCAATATGCAATCATTATTAAAGATATGTTTATTCTTATCAGGCATTTCTGTTCTTATTGTGAATGATTCATAGTTGCATGTTATTACAAAGGGAGAAGAAACATTTGTCTATGTAGTATTTTTCACTGACATCACTTACATTAACCAACAGCCAAGTAGTTATTTGCTTTAGCAAACTTACAATCAGATATGGGTTTGTTCTGGGATGAAATTTAAATTGATTCTTTGGGGATAAAATCATTCTTTTAAAACCATTTTTAAAATATGATACATTCTAGGAGTAAAATGATTTGTGCTGTTTAATGTATTTTTTTTTTTTTATATATATTTCTTTTAAAGGTGAAGGGCAATTTTTCTTCAAAAACAACACATGAAACGAATCAAACTGTTGTTATTTATCTGTAAACTCAATTACATTTCTATAATTAACTTGAAATTACAATTCCATTATCATAGTTAAAATATTTTTAATATACGGTAAAACTGCGGTAAGATTTACTAAAAGAATATATAGATATAGGGTGTTTCTTAATGTCAAGGATATGTCTTAGGCAGGACTGGTCCTTCCAAGTCACTTCCTTCAGAGGCTAGGCGAGGCTCCTCTTAAAGGTGCCATAGAATGCTTTGAGAGAATATTTTAAATTGTTCCCTGATATGTACATAGAAGGTATGTAGCTTAGTTTAGGGGGAAAATGCCCAGAAACGGTTTTACAGGTCCATTTACAACCCTAGAATTTGACCCTAGAATGAAACAGTCTGT
>JAUCMU010000125.1:9810438-9824034 GCA_032275025.1 Enteromius treurensis | reverse complement strand
TTATGTACATGTACTGAACTGTTATTATTCAACCATGCCAAGGTCAATTCAGTTTTCCATTCTATGGCACCTTTAAGATTCTTCAAAGTGACAGTAAAGATTTTTAAATTTTGTATTCTTTTTTTAAAAGTTCTGTAATTAAAAGAAAAATGTTTATTTATCAAAGAATCCTGAAAAAGGTATATTTAAAAATAAATAGGAATAGGTTATATTTTACATAAAATATATACTGTACAATAGAAAAGTGCAATATATATATAAATATTTTATATGTTTTTTTCAGCAAATTCTGTTGACCCTAAACGTCTATGGTGACAGTACAGGCTTAATCATACAGTAATATTGTCTTTGATGAGAAATAATTAAGTTCATGTAAGATCTCTTACTTTTGAATACATTCAATTTGAGATTAACTTTAAAACAATATTCTTAATACATAAGCAATAGTCTTCATTTGGTCTAATTGTTGTCTAGAATACTTCTAATATTAAAGAGAGCTGATTCCCTCAGCGCTTCTTCGCCGAAACTACTCTTGTCTTAACCTTACATCTTAACTTTAAATCTCAATTTAGTCTCCTTTTCGTCTCATTGCCATCTGTTTGTGATTTGCCTCCCTTCCTAGTGGAAACTACTTCTATGACATATGCAAGTTCACTTATTAAATAAAACGTAATTTGATTAAATTTATTCCAATCTGCAGCCGCTTGACCCAGCAGTCATTTTCCTCCTCAGCGTGAGGTGCTGTTTATATCCTTTCATGAACACATCTCTCGCCCCTGTTTTAAACACCGCCTGATCAGAGCTCTTCCACTCTGTCCTGAAGGGTTTCTCAATAGTCTCTTCAAAGCGCTCTCACTTCCTCCGAATGGTCGGGGGGGTTAGGTTAAGATGACAGGTGGGGTGAAATGTTGAGAAGTGGGTATTTATCCTCTCTGGCGGTGATGATAATTATGACCAATTGACATCCTCCGTTCCTCTGGAAACCATCCTCTCCAAACCCTCGCGGAGGTTAGTGCTTAAATCGTCTCATTGACCGGCTTCTTCCGAAAGAAGACAGGTTGAATTAAATCAGCCGCTTACAGCCTTGTTATTTTAAAGTCTTCAGATGGGATATAGTCTTTTTGCACTTTATCTGAGATAACCATAACGTTCCTTGACAAAGAGAGACAATTTCAAGGTTCTTGCTGAATCTCGAAACAGTTACTGTGTAAATGTGTGTATAGACAGTATATATATATATATATATATATATATATATAAGGTAAAAAAAACATACACACATGCAAAAAACAATAGCTGAGGCAGAAAAATGTAAATAAGAATGGTAATTATTAACAAAGGATAATACAGCCCAAAATAATCTGCGTTTTTGATCATATCTGTAGTTCTCATTCATTACTTCCGTCTGTGAGCACCTGTCATTGGATTCCTCTCTTGCTATACACCTCTGTCTCTCTCCCTCATATATCTTTCTCCTTCCTTATGCGCCGATGATTTAGCCTGTGAGTTTTCCTCAGTAATGCAATAGAGAACGTGGACCGGTGGACCAAATTGACTCAGCAGCTAGTCTTCAGAGGTGTGGTTTAAATCAGAATAGCCTGTTACTATGGAGGCATCACTGCAGGGCTCCACCTCATTTCATGCCTTATTTTGCTCAGTCTTTTTTGTCTTTTGCTGTGGGCAAGGACTTTTTCTGTGCTTGATATTCAAATCGCTTTACTTTTTTGACAAATTCTCATCATGTTCAATTAGGCTGGATTTTTTGTTGTTTCACTCACTTCACTCCTTTTCTCCTTTGCCATTTTATGTATTTTCTAGAATGAAATTAGTCATGAAGTTTCAGTTGTTGATACCAATACCAGTCACGTTTTAATGATGATATTAATACTGCATTTAATAGCTACTAATTTACTATAGTGGTCAAAAGGTAAAAGGCCAATTTATTGGCTGATATAGTGGCATTATTATTATTATTTTAAATAAATAAATAAATTAATTAATTAATTTGTTTGTTACTAGCATTGGCCAATCAGTTTTTGTAATTGGCTGATGTGTGAGGAGTAGGACTTTTATTTTGAAAACTTTGATAATGCCTGTGTCTAATGGCGCTTTTCCACTGCATAGTACGGTACGGTTCAGTACAGCTCACTTTTGGGGGTTTTCCACTGGTAACAGTACCTGGTCCTTTTTTTAGTACCACCTCAAACGAGGTTCCAAGCGAGCCGTACCGTTACCAAAACGTGACGTGTAAACTCAGCTGGTCACTGATTGGCCGAAGAAAATCGTCATTACTGCGTTACTGAACTTGCGACACGAGACACAACAGACCCGCTACATTTAAATCAGCCCAGCCAGCGACGGATCGGACGCAACTGTTTTGTTTGAAGAAACGCACCTTTTTGTATCAACCAAAAATGGCTGTTTCGTGGTCTATTGAGGAAGTACACATGTTCCTCTCGTTGATAGCCAAGGAGCGGATCCAGCGAGAGCTTGATGGGGCGACGCGGAATGAAAAATACTCCATTGTTGTGTGTTTGTTTTCGGCGTGTTTACGATGATGTCACGGCAGCAGAGGTGGCGCAACTACAACGACACGTGAATAATCCCGCCCACTCTAAAGCGGTACTAGACTGCATGGAAACGCAAACCGAGATGAACTGAGCTGTGCCGTGCCGTAACGAGTCGTGCCGAACCGAGTCGTACCACGCATTGGTCTCATTGGTTTAATTATTAATCTAATAAAAAATAATTAGAATTGTTATTGTATTAATAGTAAATATGCATATAAAATAATGATTATTATTTAAAAAATACATTTCCCCTTTAGGAAAATATTGCATCGAATGGTTTTCTCAATGTCGTATTAATATTGTTATTTGACTACCTTTATAGGCAGCAGAATAAGCCTTAACATTAACAGTGCAGGGCTTAATGCACAAATCTGATGCTTTTGTACATTCATTTTTGATTTTCATAGCCCTAGTATTTCCGTTTTATTAAAAAAGAAAAATACAGTTATTGGTGCATTTTTGGAAATATATTTTATTCCTACTCCCTTCTCTGTCCATCTCTTCCGTTTGTTTGAATGACCTGTCCATTTTCTGTCACACGGTTCCTGCGTATTTTGTCTTTCTTGTTCTCCTCTTTACTGTGCAAAGGGGTCAGTGCCGAGAGAGCTGCGAGAAAAGGGGTTAAAGAAAAAAAAAGGGAGAGAAACTTCATACAAAAGCAAAATCATAGAAAGCATGGAGTTTAAAGCAGGTGCGGAGAGACAGAAAGAGATAAATCTATTGCAGCCGTAACAGATGCAAGGACATAAGCCACTCTATATTGTTTACTGTTGGCTATTTTTACTGTGTCATCTTAGAAACACTATTTAAGTGATGAAATGGATCTTTGGGATAAAACCTGTTTTCTCCTCAGATTAGCTCACACCCCCTTTTGTCCACCATCTGCTTGCATCTAGCAAAATGGTGCTATATGTAAGTATAAGATAAATGCTCATGTTAATTTATGGTAAACCGTTAGATGTAAGTCTGAGAAATACTGTGGTGGGAAAAGGAGCTGTTGGGACAAAAACCAACTGTGATGCATCTCAAACAGTGGATTTTGCTCTTGCAATTGTTTTTGTCTGAACAAGCTTTGAGGATAATTGGATGTTGGATTTGAGTTAGATTGACAAGATGTAAATCAAACTCAAGTCACAAATTCAAGCCAAAGTCAATTTACCTAACAGTTATCTGTTTTCTCAAGTTGTCCACTAACTGTTTGCACATACTGGATATCAAAACTAACAAAGCAGTAGCGTTGATGTTTTCTATTCGTGACTTTCAAAGACAATTCAGTAAATGACTGTGCATTGTTTCATATATTCATAAGCACTCCCAATCCAGTTTAACCAGTTCTGAAATATCACTGTGGCTTAATTACTTAAATGAAATCACTGTAATTCGTTTCAGCACAAAAAAGGCCTCTTTAAGTTAGAAGCAACTCTATAATTCATTTAAAAGTTATGTTTGTGTACATTTTTCCCACCAATTGATTCGCCATGCAAATTGTGTTTAGCACAGATTTTTGTGAGTGCTCGTTACTTGATTTTAATCGTTTCTCTAGCAATTTGGCCAGCATGTAAGATGTGTGCAAATAAACGACGCAATCTGCAGGAGCAATTCCTTGTTAGGGAGCTCTCTCCTAAGTGCTTAGCGGATTGATTTACAGTCAAATATCCTGATCTTTGGAATGAGCAATGGGTCTGGTGATGGAGATTTGAATCAACAGGAAATTTGAAATTGGCTTGACTATTTTTGACACATAAAACCAATTATTTGGCATGAGCCCTTATACTTGAGTTTGACTTGCCGTTTGAAAAGCCACAACTTGGTTATGGCTCTGCGTTATTGTAAGTGTGCCCCTCGCAGCTCAGCTAAGCAGATGAGTCATAATTAGAATTAAGCCTAAATTGGCTTTCATTCCCCCTATACTCAGAGCCGCATGGTGCAAAACAAGCCCAAAATGTCACGACTCATGAATGTGAGAACATTTACATAAATCTGCATAAATTTGAACATCATCACACTGTCACACATTCCCTTCCTGTGGCACTACAGTAAACATCGCTGTGGGTTAATCTCAGTTCCACTGCGTGGGTTTTCCCAATGATGATGTGAGATCTTAAAGTTATGTTTTAAGTTTATTTTTATGCTCTTATATTTCCTTGGGATCTCACTCATAATGGCAGTCATAGGTTTGTGCACCATAATCAGTCATGCTTAAAGCAACAGTCCTAACTTGTTCCGTTGCAAAGCTGGATTTATATTGGAATGGGTTCACAAAACTTTTCATTGTGCATGTTGCTCATTTCTATGGCTGGACAATATAGCGCACAATATATTCGTGTGCATGTGCAAGCTGCGCAATTTCGTGTGTGATTCATTTGCGATACTGAACCCGATATTGCGTAGCTAGTCAGTGATCAGTGGCTCTGTGTATTAACTGCCGCTCTGTTTGAAAACAGATGATGGAGATTTACCGCTAATTAAAGAAGATGCACATGAATATATTGTCCAGTGTGAGAAGGTGTGCACCCTTATTTTTAGTTCTGTCATGACATCTTTTGGAGAGTTTAGCTATTAACAAAAATTGGCAATTATAAACCGTTTCATCGGGTGAGGTGCCTGGCCCAGAGTTAACTTCCAGTCTGTGTTTGTTTATTGGTCTGCTTAGTGCCGCCGGCTACAAACGCAGCTAATCATGAGTAATGAAGTTGGTCTCAGGTTATTGTGCTGTGGGATGTGTTTCCTTCAGGACCTTATACTTGCATCTTTTTAAAGGCCACAGGTTCTTGCAGGCTAGGAACAGCTCAAGATTTGACAAATTTAAAAGCATTTTCATCCTTATTCTTACTCATATATGTTTCTCTTATGTTTAAAATATCCATTCCAATGTCGATGTGTTCAGTAAATGTGGGCGATCAGGTACTAATGTTGTTGGCATCTGAATATCAGATCACAACAAACAGTTTTTTGCTGCCCAAATTTCAATAAAAGTGTAATTATTGAGTTCTGAGTGTTACGATATGTTAATGTTGCTCTTTTCGTACATTTGGAAATCATCTGTGGTCTTGGTGTAGCAATATTTCTTTTGATTCAGAATGACTTACAGTACATTAACAGAGCAAGACTCTCTTGCAGAGATTGTAAATGAGTCTTTGGCTCCGGGACCGCATTTGAAAGACAACGTAGAAACTGTAGCCCTTCCATTCTGTTTCCATTTTCCTTTTACTGAGGACCTTCTCAATAACTATTACCTGTCTTTCCGCTCCACTCTTCCTTTAATCTCAGCCCTCCTCAGCCTGGCTCCTAAAAAGCTCAGATGAGTTCTAGAGAGGTGCCTTCCTCCTCTTCAACTCTGCAAGGTGTATGTGTGTGTGTGTGTGTGTGTGTCTTCTAATACCCGTGTGCACAGGGGTGTTTCATCGAGCACGGCCGCGGCTCAGGAGAAGCGTCTGACGGAATAATGTAGGGAGAGAGTTGAACGAAGGGAGGGGGCACGGAGGCCTAAAAATAGATAGGAGGGCCAGTCGCTCAGAAATGGAGTCGAGTAGAGATGCATCTGCTGCGGCAGGTGAGAGAGACACGTAAGAGAGAGTGAGAAAAAGAGAGAAAAAGGGGGATGGCAACAGAGAGAAAGAGCAGGACAAATAGTCAGAGTGCTGTTAGGACAGTGTTTTCCTCTCACCGTTATATTTAGAACCAAAAAGGTGCAAAATAATTCAGGAATCAAAGATAAGATGGCTTATGTGTGTGTGAGTGTGGAGGGGCTGTTTACTAGATTTTGATTTGCAAGAAGGTTCCTGGCCAGTTTTGTCTTAGTATTATTTATATTAATATTGATAATGTTTTCATTTTTTAATAAATGTTATTAACTATTTTTGGTTTTTATTTTGTATTTTAGTACTTTAGGATATTTTATTTTATTTTTTTTATTTTAGTTTGTCATCTGATTTTTTTTTTCTCCAGGTATATTTCAACTTATCTACTGTATTTCAATCCCTCAGGCTATTGTTTGAGCTAATGCTGCTGTGTGGGGTAGGCTGGGAATGGGCTGCTCATGGAAGATGCATGTGTGATTGCATTACAGAACCACGTTGATTATATTTAATCATCTTACAAATAGCTTACTTGTTGTGTCTCTGTTTATTACGCTAGACTGAGGGAAAAAACATTTAACATCAAGAAAATTACACACTTAACTTAACTTATAATGCCTGTTTGTGAGGATGTATTAGTTCAGTTTTGACTGGTTCTTATTACTCATTTAAGCAGGTTTCTTGTCATGAGTTGTCATTTTTTACATCTTTTATTATTATCTGTTTTTCAGCTAATGTGGAAAAGCCAGTCCGGGAAACTCAACCAAAAAAAATCATCACTATCTCAACCTCATAGTCATATTCCAAACCTGTAATACTTTTTTTGTGTAGAACATACACTCTTAAAAGTAAAGGTGCCTCAAAAGGTGTTTCAGAGCGATGCCGTAGAACAACCATTTTTGGTTCCAAAAAGAACCATCTCTTCCTTACAGTACCTTTTCAGATGTTGAAGGTTCTTTGTGGAACCATTTCGACAAAAAAGGTTCTTCTTTGGCATCCGGAGTTAATTTTTGGCAGCAAATTTTGATTTAGTCTTAGTCTTTGGAATAAAATGGCATTTAGTTTTAGTTTTATTTTAGTCATCTGAATTGCTTTTAGTTTTAGTCGACTAAATCTACAGTACATTTAGTCAGCTAAAATCTAATGGGTTTAGTTAAAATAGTTTTCCAAACTCATTATGTTTGACGTTAAGATTTTATCATAATAGATACTGATTTAACTGTGGTGACACACAACATGCCGTTATGTTAAAATCAAATATAACCACTTCTGCTTTCATTATGCATCCTTTATTGTTTACCATATTATTAATTTTTTTCATATTTATTCATATAAATAAATGTATATTAATCTTTAGAACTACTAAGTACTATGCGATTCAATCAAGAGCATTGAGTGAGTTTACTTTTGTTGCTTGATTAACATGACCTTGACAATAGCAACTAAATTAGGCTGCGGTCCCTTTAAGACCGAATACACGCGAATGTAATGTACTGATAAATGTTCCCTACCGTTTACATTCGCGTAATACGTAATCGACTCTGTTTACCTGAATGCTAGTCAAAACAGACTGTTTGAAATCATTTTGTGTTTGCTGTAATTCTCCATTTAAGGGTGATTTGCTTTGGCTATGTCTGTGTTCTTCAGTGTCTGTGCTCAGAAACCGGGCTGAATAGGGTTCTCTCTTCCATCCTCAAATTTATCCATATGCCTGCTCTTCTTTTAATCCCACATATTGAGATTTTATGAGACGTGCAGGAAATGTATGTTAGCTTATGAATACAGTTCATGTACACATCTAACCTCCGAACCACGCAGCGCATTAGTTCTGAAATCTCTTCCCTCTGTAACATATTCATGTCGTTTTTAAGTCAACAGATTTTTCATTTGCAAAATCCTCATAATAAGATGTATTTTCATGTGAGACTATATATCCCGGATAGCATGTGGGTAAAAAAAAAACAAAAAAAAAACTTGGTGATGCCACCAGAAAAAAGGCAGATTGAAATATTGCATTTTCTTTTAGGATTATTAAGATGTTTTCCCCCCCTTTGTACACTAATGAATCATACAAAACAAGATGTGTATGAAAGCAAGATCATTTCATGTTGACTTTAGGGATGGATCCCTGTGGCTGATTTATTAAACTCTATCTAGCAAATGCAGATTTAATTGATTCAAATACTCGCTCACTGCTATAGTTTTCTCAAATTTGAGGTCTGTTGTGTATGTGACGGATGTGTTTTAAAATGGCTGCTACATCCCTGTGTGTGAAGTGTGTGTTGTGTTCTTGTGCTCAGTGTGGAAGTTTTTGGTAGCTACTCTCTGGACGCTGAGCTGGCAGAAGCTACCTATGCACACAGACTTTCCCATAAAACCTTCTTTTGCTCTGTCACATTTTCAAGCATGCACACTGCTGTCCGCATCCTGCTGGAAATGAAAGAAGAGGCTTTCTGGTGTATTATTGCTGCAGAGACAGTGACGGGTTTATTAAGAACACTTGAGTGATCAGAAGCAGTACTCACACACAGCCTTTCACCCCCCCGCACTCCCAGTTACTCTCCCTTACCCTGAAGTAGGCTTGTAGTAGTGCTCCCTTGAGTATGCACTACACAACGACAGCTGCTTCAAAGGTTCGAGGGTGCTCGCTGCGTCCCGGAGCCACTGTCGACAGGCTCAGATATTCAAACAGTTAAAGTTATCTTCTTTCTTTTTTTCTGTGGCCTGATGTTATTTTCTCTGCGTCTTTTTGTTCCTACTTTTCCTTCGAGAAAATTATATAGACTCAATTTCGGAGCGCTGTTGCATTTGTGACCTTTAAGCAAAGAAACAAAACAAAGAACGAAAGAGAAAAAAAGGAATACAGTTAGTATTTATTCGTTTATTCAACATGTATAGAGCTCGACACAGAGCAGTAATTCATATAAAAAGATGAAACAGAATGTGTGGGTGAGTTTGAGAAAGTCAGAAACTTTGTTTACAGAGTTTCTTACAGGACATATATGCATTCTTTACCCATACAGTAGATCTCACCTTCCAAGAGTCTTATAATTAACATAATTTAGTCTAAGTATTAGTCCTTTGACTAAAATGACATTTAGTTTTAGTCATATTTTAGTGATCTGAAATGTTTTTAGTTTTAGTCGACTAAATATCACATGGTTTTAGTCGACTAAATCTACAGTACATTTAGTAGGCTAAAATCAAACAGGTTTAGTTACAGTGTAATTCATTTTTTAAGCATTTCTCTAAAATTTCAAATTCAATGTTTGACATTAAGATTTTATCATAATAGACACAGATTTAACTGTGGTGACACCCAACATGCCATTATGTTAAAATAACTGCTTCTCATTAAGGTCAAGAACATGGTCTCCTTTTCAATGAAATACCAACGGTTATATATAGGCTAATTATGCATTCTTTATTGTTTACCATAATATTCATTCTTTCAAGCAGACATATTTTTTTATATAAATAAATGTATATTAATCTTTAGAACTACTAAGTACTATGCGATTCAATCAAGAGCATTGAGTGAGTTTACTTTTGTTGCTAAATTAGGCTGTGGTCCCTTTAAGACCGAATACACGCGAATGCAATGTACTGATACATGTTCCCTACAGTTTACATTCACATAATCGACTCTGTTCACCTGAATGCTAGTCAAAACGGACTATTTGAAATCATTTTGTGTGTAATTCTCCATTCAAGAGTAATTTGCTCTTGCTATGTGTGTGTTCTTCAGTGTCTGCGCTCAGAAACCAGACTGAATAGAGTTCTGTCTTCCATTGTCAAACTTATCCGTGCAGCAAGTGTATAGTTTATGAATACAGTTCATGTCCACATTTAACCTCCGAACCATGCAGCACATGCGCAATCTTCCCAATCGTCTCTCCATAACATTTCCGTTTCGTTTTTATTCGTTGACGAAAATGTCAATAGATTTTCGTCATAGTTTTTGTCATTTCAAATTGGTTTTTATTCGTTATCATCTCGTTTTCATCAGTGAAAAAATGTTGTTGACAAAAGATTTTTCGTCAACGAAATTAACACTGATCCCTGGGTTATAGTATCATTGTTTTGCCAGTAAATAATTCATAATGAGAGAAATGTTAGAGAAATTCCCCATGGTTTGACAAGAATATCCCCTTTGATGTTGATTTCTTATGTTATGACTTAAATTTTCATGATGCAACTTTTTATTTAATTATGATGAAAAAAAGTTGCCACCATTGTGGAAAGAGTATCATGATGCATGCACAAAAAAATATACTTTTAGCTTGTTAAAATTACAGCTGTTGTCACATGGACTATTTTACCGATGTCCTTGCTAAGTTTCTGGACCTGTGTTGCTGTCTATGCAGGGTCTGGGAGCTCTTGGGATTTCATCAAAAATATCTTCATTTGTGTTCTGAAGATAAACGACGAACTTATAGGTTTGCAACGACATGGGGGCGAGTAATGAATTACTGAATTAATTTGGTAGCACTTTATTTCGATGGTCCACTTTAAACATTCTACTAACAGTAAGTAACTTTCTATTTACATGTCAGCTAGCAGTCATTAGAGTATTATTAGACCGTCTGCTTCTAACTATTTATTTTGATCGCTCCACAACACACATACTGACAATGAGAAACTGAGAATAAGTAGATATGTAGTTGACATTTGTTATTTGCTGTTAGCTGAATGTCTAAAGTGGACTATCAAAATAAAGAGTAAACTCTTGTCTAAAGTTGCAATGCAATGGCATGTTACGACCTCATCATTCGGTCATCATTTATTCACACAAATGTTTTCCCAAAACTTAGATATAAGAAGATATTTTGAGAAATGAAAGAATCACTAACATTTAGGGTCAAGATAGGTATTTGTGGCTCGTGATGCTCTTTGGATCATCAGGTTTTACACAAACTTGTAGAATGCATGCAGCTTTAGTGTTACTGCATGAAAGCAAACTATGCACCAAAAAAAAAAAGGTTACAAAAATGCAAAATAGGGGTACTTCACTAATGGTGTTAGACATGAAGCCCATTGTATCCACACACACACACACACACACATAGATAAGCCTGTTCCTCTGTCATCTTTTATTAAAGACCGCTCTTCTATTTCAAGCACAGCTGTGCCCTGTCTATTTGTGTGTTAGCGTACTTTTTGAAAGCAGTGCACTCTGCACAGAAAGAATCACTGCCAAACCTTCATTCCACGCACACACACATACAGTACAGTAACACATCCCGGGGGTTTCCATACATGCACTCATGTATGACATCACACAAATCTCTGTGATAAAAGAGTCGTCTATTTCACATGTCTAATCCACCACAATCCACTGCCAATAACTCCATCACACACACCAGAGATCAGACCAGATAAAAGCCAGAGAGTAAATGCTAAGATACAGTCGGAGCCGGATGCAGTGGAATGGAGTGGAATGGAGGAGAGTGCTCTGAGTGCGCACTCACACACACACATGCATGCTTTTTATCATTCGCTCACTCTGCTGGCCACCAAATGGGGACATAAACCTGTTGTATGTTTGTGTGTGCGTGCACGTCTGATTTTCAAAGTGTATTTTATGCTTTTAAGGCTTGTGTGTATGTGTGAACTACGTACACACAAGCTTTTGAAGTGTATTATTTCCTCTAAATGCTCGGGTGGCTGCCGTGTGTTTATGTGTTTTCTCGTACTTAGTGGCATTTTCTTCAATGGGTCTTTAATGGCTGTGTTGCCATGGCCACCCCCTGTCTGCACGCTCAGAGCAATGGATCTTTTGTGCAACCGCTGAGAAAACAAGCCATCAGAAGACATTTGCGCACACATACACACGCACGCAGTAAATCAGGGCTCTCCATTATCCAGCCTACAATGATAATGCATTTAACTATTATAATTACATATCTCCAAAGCATCTGTACATCAGCGACATCTCGCTGGGTTATAGCTACAATTCATCAAAGCGCGCCTAACATTTTCGGCGATTTCAATTTCCCAATCAATGGCGGAATCCTGTCAAAATATAAAATCAATCGCCATCGTAAAGCACAGCCAGATGGGTTTGCAAATCACACCTGTACCCTGCCACTCTCAAATTGCGGACATGTTGCCATCTTCAGTGCTTGGCGCAGCCCTCTGACATTTTTCATTAATTTTTTTTGGTAGTTATTTCCCTTTTTCTTAGCAAGGTTATGGAGAAGACTTGAAATTTATAGTGGCTCATTATTTCGGAGGAAGTTGCCTGCTATAAAAGTTCTTGTCTTTGTATACTCCGGCATGAATCAGGAAGAAAGCCTGAGAGAGGGAGAGATATTTTAATGCTGTGTAGACGGAGTGTTTGTAATGACATTCGCAAGTTGTGTTCAGACAGGATCTTGAGGGAAAAGAAAATATTTAGAGAGTAGCGTCTTGTGCTTCTCTTGAAATAGGCCATCTTCAGATACCGATTTAGAAAAACACATACGCTTTCTCACCAATTCGCTAGCTGACGAACGAACGCCAAATACCATTAAAGCTGATACACAGGCTGGCATTTCATTACACGAGGGCTTACTTGTGCGTATGCCTTTGATTTAGTTTAATATAATAACACACTAGATAAAACAGCCACAAGCACTGTGATCTACGGTCGCCTGCATCTGAACAGCATCCTGCATTTGTCTCAATGATGCCTCCTCTTATTTAGAGTGGATCTCCAGTGGGCATTTTCCCAGCCGTATGGAATGAACGGACCAGGATGTCATCGCCACAATACGTGCCAGGCCTGTTCCAGAAGTTGCCTTCAGCGCATGTAACACTTACTTTTACGCGTGGCTTTTTTATCATAGCCTTTAGGTCTGGTTGGCAGACTTTTGGTAGTGTGAATAGAGCTCTCTGTTCTGTTTCACGGCTGCTGAAAACCAAAATGTCAAACTCTGCCGTATAAAGGGCACTTGATAGACGCTGTCTTGGAATTTCTGCTTGCGCAATAATTATAAGCAATGCCGAGTTTAGTTTTTGAAGATGTGCTTGAAAAGGTTTTTAATCAATCGGCCCTTCATCTAATTTAGGACCAAAAAATGCTACTCTTGTATGACCGTTAAAAGAAATCAGTACTTTTTGTTCAGCAAGGACATGTTGAATTGATCAGACATTTACTGTGTTGCGAGACATTTGTGTTGCAAATAAATGCTGTACTTTTGAACTTTCTGTTCATCAAAGAATCCTTAAAGAAAAGATCAAGGATTCCTAAAAATAAATGATTAAGGAAGCCCAATGGTTCAACGTTGATAATAATGAGAAATGTTTCTTGAGAACCAAACTTATTAGAGTGATTTCTAAAGGGCCCCTCGAAAATGAAGACCTGAGTAATGATGCTGAAAATCGTAGGGGTTACTTCCGTAACCCCTGTTCCCTGAGACATGGAACGAGTACTGCGTCTGCTAAGACGCATGGGGAAAACTCCT
>JAUCMU010000125.1:9780129-9792429 GCA_032275025.1 Enteromius treurensis | reverse complement strand
AGTAGGCTATAAAAACATTATTTAAAAAAATTGTATATACATAGTAGGCAACTGTATATCCAGTAAAATAATAGGAATAAACGGAATAGAATTTATTCAAATAAAAAACAGTTTTTTGCAATATTACTCCTTTTATTTTATTTTTGGTTAAATTAATGACTTTACATTAAATAAATCCTACCAACCCCAAACTTTTAAACAGTCATGTATAAATACACTATACTACCTTTGAAATGTGTGCAAGTACATGTACAGTCAAGTACATACTGTGTAGTGTAAGTAAACAGTGCATTGTACATGATTCGAAACGCAGCTTATGAGATGGCACAGCATTGTCCCCAAGTAATCCAATACTTCACTGTATGTCATGCGTGGGTTTAAAGAGCCTGTTAGGAGATCAAAGACAGATCTCTTCATATAAAAATGATCTATTTGCATCTCAGAGCTTGTTTATCAGTGACTCATTAACTTAGCCTGAGCTTGAAAACAAGCTTAGAGCCTCTCGATGATTATATTTACCCTTGTTGATGCTGATTAGTCGTGTATTGCTGATTGGATTGAAGAGATGATTCAGAGCGTTGGATTGCTGGATTGGGCCCTTTGACAAAGCAACATGTTTTCAGAGCCATTATGGGAAACCACCGATGAGAGTTGGGCCTCCTAGAGAGACTTGTAAAGGAGTGGGAGGAGAAAATTTGACACAGAGGAACATCAGGTGTCAGAGCAGCTCCCATAGGCCAGCAAAAGCACAGCGTTCAGTGTAATGGCAGTCAGGAGTGTGTTTCGACGCTAAAAATAGACCTCCGTCAGTGCGGTGGAGAGCTAAAGACCACTTAGCCTTGATGGCTCACATCATTTTGGAGTCATTTGGGGTGTGGTCTGCGCAATGGATTTTATAGCACGTCCCCCGTGTTCATGCTTGTAAGCCATTTGCAGCTGTGTTCCAGATTAGGCTGTAGCCTTTTCACCTTGATCCATTACTTGCCCATTTTAAGCCTCTTAAGAGAAGTGCATGGATTCCCCCTCACTTACTGTATGCACCCCCAGTTAACCCCACTGAAGTCCCACAAAGGAGCAAACAGCTTCGCTCCGTGAATTAAACTGCCAGAAAAACAGAACCGAGCACTCAAATCAGTTGATGTTCGGTTTTGATGGAAAGGAGATCTTTTAATCTGCTTACTGTTTTTTCTGTAATATTTTGGAGGCACCATATTCAAGCATTTAATTTTTTAGGTGCTTAAATACTTCAAGGTTCTTCAACGTTCAAGGACACTAATCACTGATCAAAGTGACAGGGAAAATATTAATCATGTTAAAAAGGATTCTTTTGAAAGAATTTCTTTTGAACAGTTTTCAATGCTTATACGATTTTTCTTAAACAGCATATTGTCATATTACAATGATTTTTGAATAATCATGTGACACTGAAGACTGGAGTAATGATGCTGAAAACTCAGAATATGAATAAATACGTATTAAATATAAATATTTTTAAATATATTAAAAGAGAAAAATTAAGTTGTAATAATATTGTTTTACTGTATATTTCATGAAATCTTTAAAAAAAATATTTTATGAAATACTCTAATGACCCCAAACTTTTAAATGATACTGTATGAAATATATTGTATCTAAATATACTATGATTGAACACAAATTAACATATTTAAAAATTAACCTAGATTTGTAACGTTGGTACTTCCAAGGAAGAGCACAGGAGTCGTTGAGTATAAAAACAAAGTCTTTTTAATAATAAAGTAAATCCAAACACGAAGGAGAATCTAACAATACAAACGTAACATATACATTGACCGACAAACTAGAACCCAAAAGACAGGGGATTTATACACAAGGACTAAGGACAAGACAAGACACAGCTGGGGAAACACAGGTGAAAGGGAATTAACCAATAATCACATATAAACACAGGAAAGACCAAATATGGGAACACACATGGGGAAATTAAACTGGGAACACATGACTACTGTTAAACGATTACAGCGACATGAGACAGACAATGAACGTGACATTTTACAGGAATTTACCATTTACCAGCTTTTTACCATAGCATTTTCACAGTTTTTTACTGCTAGAATTAAGGCCATTTTTTACAGTGTAGCACAGAACAAAATACAGTATATCAGTTCAAAGAAGAAACCGTAGACTCTATACAAAAAAAACAACAACTGAAAAACGAAAGATAATTGAAAAATAAAAATAACCCATAACACAACCATTAGTGATAATTATAGGTCTTTCTTGATCTCTCTCCCTCACTTTTTCAGTGCTTTCAAGCCCATCATCTTTCTGTGCTGTCTTTTATACAAAGATCAATGGATAGATAAGAGAGGACAGAAACATGAGATAAAGTTGGGGGAGAAGGTACCGACAGGTTGTGAATGTCTTTTGACCTGAACGTCAGCAGCTCTGCTATCAGTTGGCTGACACACACACACACACACATCGTAACCACTGTCATCTCCCAGGGTGCCGAGCAGCAGTGAAACCTTGAGGGTCTGAATGAGGGCGCTTGTCAGAACCGCCCCTGCACACATCTGTCCTCCTTTATGACACTCGCTGCAGGTATCTGCTGTCTCAGACGCAGACAGGCCTGGTGCCAGTGTTTCCAATTCACACCTCACACTTCAGATAAAGCGGCGACAGTGAGAGAGCATGTCTCTCTATCTCGCTCGCCCATTTTCTCTCTCGTAGCCCGTTTTATCCATCTATCTCTCTCTGTCTGTTTATTTCTCCCATTCATCATTTTCCATCACACCCGGAGGGCACGCAGCACTGCCACAACTGGCCAATTTAAGCCTTGTAACGATGCCAATCAAGCAATTAAGACCCAAACAACCTGCGCAGCCCCCCTCCAGCCGCTCTGCTAATGCCAACTTTGTGCTCGCTCCGGTCCTGCCGCTCCTCTTACTCTCTTGCCCCGGCTGCAGGGGCATCAGCTGCTGCTGGACCCATCCAGTCCTCTGATTAAACACAGCGCACACTGGCTCGCGATCAGGGAGGTGACAAGCTCATTAGTCTGACATAAGCCTTAATTACTGCGACGGCTGATTCTAGATCAGCGTGGAACGGAATAGCAGATGGATATGTGGGAAAGGCGTCGCATGGGAGTTGATTGACATATGTGATGAACTGTCAGAGGTTAAATGCAACAGTTCAGCAGGGTTACGGGCCGCAGGACCCTGGTGTGGGTTCTTTAGCGTGCGTCATATGAGCAGCTTAGGGAAGCTAGTTTTGGAAAATGTAGCCTGCTAAGCTATTATCTTTCTGCAAAGTAGCAGTTAAGCTGCTCTAACAAAATAAAGCAAATGCCACCTTCAAGTCAAATAGTGGCTGCTAGTAATGTAAGCGGGGTTTTCCAAAATACATTATTTTTATTAACTGAGAAAAAAACTATAAGTGTTACATACAAATGTACATCTAAACATATTGGCAGCTAAGAAAAGTACTAAAATTGCTAACTATTAAAACTGACACACACACCAAAAAAAAAAAAAACATTAAAATGACTAAAACTTAAATTGAAAGAAATCAGAAAAGCCAATTATTTTTATAACCTAATTGATATTTATTGAATGTTAATTTAAATGTCCAATTCTCATTTACTGTAGTATTAGGCGTTTCAATAAAATTAACCATTGCAAACAGATTATGACGAAACCTAAATCTGATTCTAAATATGTTTGGAGGAGCTGTGTTTCTTAGGTTGTTGCTTGGCCAATTATTTGGCAGACCACATTAATACCTGTTTTTAATATTAATTGCATGTATTTATTATATATTGATGGCTCATTACATTTGTGACGGAGGAGACGGGGACGTACGGATCCAAAAGGAAGGCTTTATTAATTGTCCAAAGTGGCAAAACAGAGCAAAAGTCCAAAAACCAGGCAGAGGTCGGCAAAACATACAGAAAACAAGACAGAACAAGAACTAGAGAAAAACTGAGAGCTTTTAAAAGACAAGACAACGAGTTAACAAGGGGGAGGAGCTGAGGAATAACCATAGTGACAAACAAGAGGTGGAGACAAAATGGGAAAGGAACAGATATGTTTAACACTAAAGTGCTCAACTGACTAGACAGGGGAACACAGGCAGTCCGGGGTGGAGTGCCCTCTGATGGAGCTCGAGGGCACTCCAGCTGGCCAACGCAACAACATTATTGTTTATTGCAACCACAACTGATACCAAAGCAAGCCATACACATAAATGCGTAAATCTAATAGAAACAGCAAAAACACTTTAATGGAGTGTCTATATATTTATTTTGATACAGAAACTAAGACATAAAATTCAAGGCATGCTTAATGTGTAGATTCATCCAAACAAAGAGGCACACCTAAATGAATCAGACATCCCAGCATTACATAAGAGAGAGGAGTAGATACCTGGAGAATGCATTTATTGCCTCAGTTTGCTCTGTTGTAAGGCTTATTGCCCAATACAGTATGACATCAGAACCGGCATGTCGTGCAACACTGCTGGCAAAAATAGCTTTTTATTTGAAAAGCTACACAATTTTGAAAACAGCCAAACTTCTGTCACGCTACCGAGAATACAGTTTAGTTATCAGCGTCGCTACTTTGAGTTGGTTGCGAAATGCTGATCTGAAACTAGCCATGCTCTTGCTGTTCCTTTCCATCTCTAATCTCTGTCATGTATTTGCCCTAATCTTTCTCATGCTCTCCAGTGTTCACTCAGCCCGCTTTTTCTCCTCATCAGTTCGGGTGTACTATTGTTTAAGAAGAGTGGGTTTGTTGTGTGTGACTGGGGGTATGCGTGTGTGTGAAGTTGCAGTATGTTTGGTCTCTAAGGTTTAATTAAAGAGCAGCCAGAGAATCCTGTCAATGGTCCCAAGACTCCCCTCAGAACCCTAGAGTCGTCCTCTTCTATTTTACACTCCACAGAACACACACACACACACACACACACACACACACAAACAGCCGATAAAGTGACACATTTTAAGAGGAATAATACAGAGAAAGATGGTTTTCAGTTTTTTAACTGACAGGTACATTCCTGTTATACTTAAACTGGGTGTTTATAAGGATATATGAGACATATATAATATTTTGTGCGTATAGGATTTAATTTCATGTATTTTATTCAATATATTTAGTCATATTGGCTAAATTATAGGGGCATGAACATGTACTGCATGTAAGGAATGAATCACCCTTTATTGCATACAAAGGCTTAATGCATATGCATGTCTTATATGCAACATTTGTAGCTTTATTGAGCTTCATTTACATAAGGGTGGGAAATGGAATCAAACGAAGCACAGTACTGAGTCTTAAATTATTATGAATAGAAGCGGGAAGAATTACAGTGCAATAATAAGAGCAATAGGCAGCTCAACTGTTTTATTCCTTTCCCATTTCTGTCTGACCTCCTTAAATGCCACATTACGTATAGACTACTAGGGGATTTATACCAGAGTTGCTATTGGATTTTTATAGCATTTATCCGTATTTAAAGCGCTAGTGCCTTTATAGGGCCCTGAGCGAAATACCTACCGTCTTCACACCTCTGGTTTTCTCTCTCTCCTATTCCTTTATCTTTCTCCCATTCTTTTTTTTTTAATTCTCTCTCCAATCCGTAGTTCTCAAATTCAAATAGCTTTATTGGCATAACAAAAAGACAGACACACACTAGGCGACGACAGGGCTGCACTAGAAACGCTAATGGCCACATTAAATGAGACTATTATAGGATGGTGATAAAGTAATATCACTGGAGGAGTCCATTCAGCATGATGATTGTTGCCACATTAACAATGATGGTGATGATGATGGTGATGATGATGAGGAAGCATTGTTTTGCTTTTTAAATAGCTTGCCAGCCACATTTACTGCACCAAGGAGGTCTATAATACCTGCAGACTGCTCTCTGTTAGCATTCCCATTTCTCCCAATGGCCGTTGCTCGGTATGACATCTGCCATCAGTGCCAGACTTTTTTCAGCCAATCTCCTCAGCTCTGGAGCTAAAGGAAATGACGTCATTTTTATTGTAATGATTTCTCATTCAATATTCATTCTTTTTCTTCTCCTACCTTTTGTAGTTTCTCTGGTCTGCTCCTATTTGTGTCCTTCGGTGCTGTTATATACGACATTCCTGTCATCTCAGGAGTTAGGATTTAACGCTTCTTTCTCCATTAGTTTTAAAGTTCATTGCTTATGCTTAACCTTATGCCCTCTATCTTGTCCGGACTTCAAATTTAAACCCACATTAAATCCATTCACATCACATAAATCGCTCTCTCCTCTGTTTTAGCTAGCCGTTAAAATGCTTCAGCGTCTAAACTAAGCGCTCTTGGCTAAATGCTAACACCATTTAAAACGAACATCAAAGTTTTAAAGCATCAATCAGCTCTCTCAGGCGATTAGAGGCTTTAAAAAACAAAAGATGCGTTCACGGCGAAATGCGTCGGTTCTTAATTAGACTTCATATCCGCACAGATGATTTCATTCAGGATGTGAGAGCTAAAACATCTATTTTTAGTTTGTTAGTCACAACTGACTGATAGAGGCTCTTTGTGTGGGTGTTTCGCAATGTTTTCCTTCACATCACTGTCTCCCTGTCTCTGTCTTATTGTGTTTATGATCCTCATAATGCCCTGAACGAGTCGTCTGAGCTGTCATTTGCCTGCAGTATTGCTTCTTTTCCAGGGCTTAGACGTAGAAGCCTACGGGAGGCACTGTGACTGCTGAGTCATTGAATTTTTAAGCTTCATATAAACATTGAAAACCATTAATGTTTGATGGGAAATGTTACAGAATTGTTTTACTTGTTTCAGTTTTCTGTCTCAAATGCAATCTAGCTTTGCCGTTAAAGATCTGGGCTAGAAACTGAAAGGTTGTAAGTTCAAACCTCCGGGAAATCCTCATGTTATCAGCAATGCCAACAAGATGCTTAATAAGACCTAAACTAAATTTCTCATCTTCAAAAGTTGATACAAACCTGTATGACTGTGTGACAAAAAAGGAGATATTTTGAAAAGGTTGCAGCAGTTTTTAGCTTCAACTTGCCTCAACACACCTGCCTGGAAGTTTCAAGTACACCTAGTAAGACCTTGATTAGCTGCTTCAGGTGTGTTTGATTAGGGTTGGAGTTGACATACAGTAAATGGTCGGGTGGCATCCACTAAGGCAGCGGTTCTCAATCCTGGTCCTTGCTCAGCATATTTTGCATGTCTCTCTTTGTTAACGCACCTGATTCTGATAATCAGCTCATTAGAAGAGAGCTCCGTGCATGAGTTGTGTTCCCAATCGACATGTTCCCTACACAGTGTCCGTTAAAGTTAGCTTGACTTCGAAACATTCATTCACGGATTTGCACTGTTAATAAGTGAATACGATTTAAATTACGTCTCACACACTGAAATGCACTTTGAATGAAACCTATAAATTCACTTTGAACTGGAATCATGACGGAATATTCGGTGATGTCCACTTTGCAGTGCGCATACGTTCGAATAGAACAAATTACATTATTCCAGTTCGAAGTGAATTGAATTGTGCGAGACGTAATTTAAATCGTATTTACTTATGGAAGGGGCCTAAAGCAGTTCTTTGAGAGTTCCTCTGAAACACTTCACCTTCCCCAGCTCCACCTGTATACAGTCGATCTGCTACGGGTTATTTTATATGCTGCCCAAAGGATGCAGGTTCGAGTCTCCAGCAAGGACTGAGATGAGAACCTTGAGCAAGGCACCGATCTCCCAACTGCTCCCCAGGCACTGCAGCAATGGCTGCCCACTGCTCCGGGTTTGTGTGCGCTTGGAGGAGTTAAAAACAGAGCACAAATTCCTAGTATGGGAAGCCATGCCTGGCCTCCTTTCCTTTCCTTTTTTCTCACTGCACCATATCTGCATATGTATTGGCAGTAGCAAGTTCATATGCTTGCTTGCAGCAGCTATAATCTACAACCACAGCAATAACCAACAGAAGCAGCAGCGAAGCAGATCTACTCTGACAAGACCAAATACATTAACATTGTCATATCCATTACCACGCAATCTTCCAGAAGTTATCATGATAGAACTGGATTTCATGTTGTTGAGCCATGATAAAAGCGAACAGACCTTTGCAATGAAAATCAGTGCGGTGCAAAACAACCATTGACTTTTGTTGTGTAGACAAAAACACTGAGACAGTGTTTGGTTTATTTTCTTTTGTGTTCTGCAGGGGAAAATAGGTTAGACGGGTTCGCAATGACATCAGGGATTGTATACGATGACAGAATCTTCTGTTTAATGCAGGTTGCTGCTCTGTGTGTGTGCATGCAAAGGGTAGCAACTTGCACATTAACCTTTAATAACTAACCCTTACCCTTTTTGTTGTTCTTGACAGGATCAGCCATCATCTGCCTGACCTCTTTAACTGACCCCATGAGGACGGCTGAGGGAGATGGAACGTAACAGACTTTTCTTCTTTACACTCTACTGCATTTCCACGATAACCCGCCAGGGCTGAGCACAACCTCAGCCCCTCGTCCGCCCCAACCCTTCCACAGTCCCCCCCATTCCTGTCCTCCCTCTTGCTCCCCTGAAAGACCAAAACAAACCAGCAGGACCACTTTTTCTTGTTCTCTTATAATAGTTTAACTTTCCTCTGCCCTTCACCCATGACAAAGTAAAGCGGAAGTCAATAAACCGGCGAAGCGAAGAAGGAAAAAACAAGACAGTCATGTATCTGCCCCATGCCTCCAAACGCGATTTGGGCCATGCCCACAATTCGGAGGCCACCCACGCAATTACTGCCCTCTGGTTGGCTCTGTGGATCACCTTGGCATCTTGTCAGCGCATTGATCCCGGCTCCAAATATCCCACCGTTACCACAAACTACGGCAAGTTGCGCGGGATTAAAAAAGAGCTTAACAACGAGATTCTGGGTCCTGTGGAACAGTACCTTGGCGTCCCCTATGCCACGGCGCCAATTGGAGACCGTCGTTTTCAACCACCGGAAGCTCCTGGGTCTTGGCAGGAAGTGCGTAACGCTACACAGTTCGCCCCTGTTTGCCCGCAGAACGTGCATGGTGTTTTACCTGAGATCATGCTGCCTGTGTGGTTTACCGACAACTTGGACGTGGCCGCCACCTACATTCAGAATCAGAGCGAAGACTGTCTCTACCTCAACGTCTATGTGCCCACAGAGGATGGTGAGTGTCTGACACAACACAGCAAAGCATTATGGTTATATCTAATAGGGCAGTAGAGTGCAACAGTGCCCATCCACATTTCCAGCAGCCTTGGCTCAGGAAGTATTTTCCCATAGGGATAAAAAAAAAAGTCAAAGAGTTATAAGCCATGAACAAAACCAACCAGCTATGAGGTAAATCACCACATTGCAAACTTATATTTGAAGCAAAAACTATTTAAAAATCAGACAAAACTTTAAAAAGGAAAGGAGCTACAGTCCCAAAAGTCATTGCGATTGAAATCATCTAAAAAGAGTTAGTATAGAACCGTTGATGTTGATTATTGATATAATAAATTTTGTGTTTATTGCAAAATATGCATCATATACAAATTTTATGAAAATACAATTTATACAACTAGCGAGACTCACCCTATGTGACTTTCTCAGCGCCTCTTGGGAGTGGACAGTTGCTAAAAAGTTCTGCTGGCATAATCTGCTTATTTTAGTTCTCTGATTGGTGGAGATTTTTTATCATAGGTAATTTATTCAGTTAACAACCTCATAGCTCACAGTAGGTTTGTCTTCAAAGGTTTATATAAGTTATCGTTAAAGAACAATTCCCCTACGGAGAAAATTAAAGAGATTTTTACTTCCAGAACCCAAAACTGCTGCACTCTTTTGAGTAATGCAACCTATAAATATGCATTTTACATGTGCTGCATAGCAGATGCTACAATATTTATTGATATCTTGCCCAAAATTTAAAAAAATGTTCATTTACTCATTACAGTTTTTCCAAACAGTAAAGAACACAAAAGAAAATATTTCGAAAAATGTGCTGTGTTGTCCATTTAATGAAAGTAGGTGGGGTCCTGAATTGTTTTAAACCTCACTGACTTTCCATGTATGGACAAAAACAGTTGAAAAACATTATTTGAAATATATGTTCTGTGGAAGAAAGAAAGCCGTGCAGATTTAGAATGACACAAGGTTGAGTAAAGCCTGCCAGAATTTTCATTTATGACTGGACTACTTCTTTAACACTGCAAAGTACCATCCAGTGAAAATCAAATCATTTTCTGCCTTTGAACTTTGGTGCAGCTTTACCAGACCTTGACTAAGGACATGTCCTTGCCTTTTTCCAGTCAGGATCAGTCCACTGTACTCTGGATCAGGACTTGTCAGGAATAGTTTACCCTATGATTCACTTAAAGAGCGAGGCCAGCTGGAAAGACTAAAGCGTTCTGGGAAATTACGTATGCTCGGTATAAGACGCACAGTATATTTACAACAAATTGGGGTAAATTGATGGAGAGTTAACGTACCGAAGAAGTGACTGACTTTTCAGACCGAGGTAAAGCCCCTCAACATTTGACTTTTTCTTCTGTTCTTCCAGTTCTTTTTTTTTTTGTCTTTCTTTTGAGATAGAGCAAAGAGGACAGATACTCTCAGAGGATGGAATGAGCTGATTTGCGAGGAGGTGTTTTTCTCTCGCAATTAAGGTTCCAGCCGCCAAGTCGCCTAGAGAAACAAATTATTGACATCAGCAGTAATTTGCAATCTCAGAGCCCTTTTTGCTCATTTTCTCTCAGTTTTTACCTCTTTTTGGCAGCCAGTGTAGGTGTTGTGTGTCTACAATGGTAATGGTCTTATTTAAGCAGTTATTTCTATTATTAAAGAGTGCTTTGTAATTTGCAATCCATGTTAATAATAAAATCAAAGTCATCAAACACATTACTTCTATATACATGCCAACATATACGTATAATGCCTCAGTCATAGCATATCAGCAGAATATTCCAGCACATTGCAGTCAGACTGAACATCTGCATAGGCGTGTGAGTGTTTGTTCACAGCAAAGATGCCAGGTTTGTTTTCTTGTTTTTTTTTTTTTAAACCATCAGCAATGTGTCTCTTTTTCTTCCTTCTCTTTCTACGTCTCTCTCTCGTTCTGTATTCAGCACTCATTTTCATCCCACATTATCTCTTTCTCTGCACCATGTGTCTTTCACAAAGCCCTCTGCAAATCTGCCGATTCCTAGATTCCCAAATGTGCCAGTTCCCATTTTCCCAAATCCCCAAATTCCCTTTAATCCACTCAGTCTCTCCCAAGCCGACTCGCAATCCTGCGTATCAGAGTCGCTATTTAGAACAAATACGTTATCCAATTTATTGTGTTACCCCACCAAATGGTGGATTAATTCCTTGATTTAGAGCATGATTAAACTGTACATGACTATATATAAGTTTAGATCCAATAAAAGAACCCTTTTGTTTAGTTTCATGCTGTACTGCAGTTGATCCATGAGAGAGTTAGAAGAGGAGGTGGACAGAAGATCAAAGCTACTACTTCAGTTACTATATGTGGGGACCATCTTGGCCCCAAACTGCCCTAGGCAACTTATACAGCACTATACAGTCTCATTATTTGTCTCCCTTTGTTCTTGTTCCTCTGACTATATATAGTGACATCTGTAATAGCCTCTTTTAGAGTAAACTAAAGCAGAATTCCAAATTCTCAGATGCCACAAGATGGAAATATTTTACGTTTTTACAGGATGGAATTGATTTACATTATTGCATATGAATGCTTTAATGTTTTGGAAGTAATTTTGATCTGAAATACAGCAAAAGAAAGACTATGAATCATTTTTTATAACCTTTCTTATTCAATATAGTTTAAAATTTAATTGATACCTGTGGCGCCAAAGCAGATTTTTTTAATAGCCTGGGCCCGCCCATACTTCCTGTGACGCTACATTCTATTTCGGCGAGCAAAGCTGCCGTTTTAGAGCATTTCTGTTAAAAAAAACATAGAGTTTTCACCACTTTAGAGAGTATCACAATGCACTTTCCTCTAAGCGTAAAATGACACCTAGGTACATTCATGCACACTTCAAACGTAAAAAATGCTGGTTATGTCAAATACGTTCTTAAGTAATTAAGTAATTTTCAAAAAGACGTAACTCAGGGGAGAAGAAGGGTTAACCTCTTACACTCTGCGGCCATTTTGGGGAATTCCCCCTGCATTTTGCCTACCAAATTAAAAAGCTTCCCGTACCCACATGCAGAGGTGTATATACAAAAGATTGGTATCATTTTAAAGGAAACCTTTTGAAATTACATAAAACACTG
>JAUCMU010000125.1:9741480-9751962 GCA_032275025.1 Enteromius treurensis | reverse complement strand
GATAAGTTGCTGTCTAATATAACACCCAGACTTTTGACTGTAGTGGAAGTAACAGGACATCCGTCTAGTTGTAAATTTTTAACAGGTGTCTCGGTTCTGGACATCTGCAAAACAGCAGGATGGTCTTCCCCTCTGACGTTTGTCAGATTCTATGGTCTAGACCTTCCGGCTACCCCAGGCTCAGTTGTCCTTATGCCTTAGTTGTGCTGCTTCCACACTAGGCAGCGACTTGTGGGTCGGGGGGCGTGGGTATCTCGTACCCATAACATTTGCCACAGTTTGAGACACTGCGTCTCTTGGCCACACCCACTGCATTTCTTGCTTCATTCTCCGACGTGCTCTTAAGCTTGCTGGTCTGACGTCACCCGCCTATGACATCTCGCCCTTCTATTGGACAGATTGCACATCAGATTCAGAGCGGTCACGCCGCGGGTGTTCCCATAGCATTTTCGACGCAGTGTCTCGTTCCTTCAAGGAACTAGGGTTACATGCTTAACCCCAAGACGTTTTTTAATATGGAGTAAACGATGAGACATTTTGGTTTTGGGGGAAAATATTCTCACTTTAATGAGAATACTGTTTCAGGAAATATTTTCTATTGGCAGAGTTAATTTTGGACTCCAAGTGAATTTTGGAAAACTAATTTATGGATCACATGACACTTGAAGTCGCGCTCCTCAAAGCATTTGCTTGTCTCTTCAGTCATGTATGATATCACATCTGTGTGTGTTTTCTGGATGAATAAGTCAGTAATCCTCCTTGAGTGACCGTCTGTTTGATGCTCTCCCCGAGTAACGCTTTGGATACATTTGTGTTTGTGTGTGTGTTCGCTGCTGCTGCATCTTGGAGCGTCTGACTTTATCATTTATCTGCTTTAATGAAATCGACTGAGATTCAGGTGGTGATTGAAGGTGTCAAGGGGTTAGAAAAGTGAAAGTATGTGTGTCTGTGTAATAGATCTCCATGGCAACAGTCAATGGGAGCGAGTCACATTGATGGAATGGCCTCTGTTGGGTAGATGGGGAAATCAAATTGAGGCAGTTACTATAGCGACGCTCCATTGCAGCTGCCTCTGCATCTGTCTCTGTATGTGTGAGTGTGTTGTTATATCTTGAGGAGTAAGAGCTCATTGGTGTCTAAAGTAACCTAATGACTAGCTATTTCATTCAGGGTCCAACCATCACTCTCGGATAAAAAAAATAAAATAAAAAAATGTGTAGTGACTTTGCTTAAACTTTCTGTAGCTCTCACTTACGCAACACTCTCTTTCCCCTCATATTTTCTTTTTTTTTTTTAGACATCCGTGACCGCAGGAAGAAGCCAGTCATGCTGTTCATTCACGGTGGCTCTTACATGGAAGGAACCGGAAACATGTTTGATGCCAGTGTGCTTGCGGCATATGGGAACGTCATTGTAGTCACCATGAACTACAGGCTGGGAGTTCTAGGTAAGTGTTCTTCATTTATTTTTTTTTTCATTAACTTTTCACGCAGGTCTGAAATCAAAAGAAAGCACAGAAACTGCTCCATATGGCAGATCAGATTATTTTATGTTTTATTTTTTGCCTTTTCACACATTTATCTATTATGTTCATTAGGGATGGCAAGCATATGAGCATCAACATAAAAGTTAACGATGCAATGAATTGACTTAAAAAGTGTGCATCGTATACAAGTTGGCAATTGAATCACGGTGTATCATTGTTTGCAACCTAGGCTCATTGGAAATACATGCTTCTGTATAAATTTCTGCTGAAAAACTGAAGAAGAAAAAAAAAACAGACCTGCTGTACACAGTATGCACAAATGACTGCAGGTTCCACTCCACTAACTTTTATTCCTTTTCACAAAAAAAGGATGATTAACAGATACAGAGTGTTGTGTTATAAAGGCTAATTTTCTTTTATAGAGGCTAAATGGCTTGCAGAATAGCATGTTACAACTTTTTGCCAAAGTTTACCACTGGCAGGGTAGGAGGGGGTAGTGAGGCTGGATGTAGCTAAAAAGGTGCCATTGTCCTGTAATGTCCAGTTGGGGAGATCTCATATCACATAATTATTAACTGTTTATCTTCTTAACTATAATAAGCCTTCTTCACCATGTTATTCAGCGCCAATCCCAACCAAATTCACTGGTTGATGTTATGCTGAGCCCAGACTGCATGATTTTAGCCATGATTTTGCAGACAAATGCACAAAATCACAGGTAAATCGGCGCTCGTTCACACGAGTGACAATCACACAGTGTGAACTATCAAAGATGCTAAATATCTGGACCTGTCGGCGATCCAAAATCATGCTGTGTGAAATGTGTTCTGACTGAAAATAACATCGGTGATTACCTACAGCCAATGAGAGAGCAACATCCAGGGCAGTGGGATGTTGGGGGAGGAGTTACGCAGGTATAGAGCATATATCCTCCTCCATAATCTTCTTTTTCTTCTTTTTGTTACTAATGAGCGCATATTTAATTTGTATGGCAAGCTTCTTGCACGCTAACATTTTTAATAACAACCCCATTTCACGTGAATACTCTGAACTTGCACACGTGACCTCGCGTTGTTTCCATGTCGTCTCTCGTGTGTTTGGTTGGTAGTTTGTGGACCAGGACAAAGTTGTCAGCGATTCCTCTTATTGTAATTAGGGATGGGTACTGAAACTCGGTACTTAATCGGTACCTGTGCTAAATTATAAAAGACAGAAGAATCGATAAGCTCTGACGTTTAACGCTTCTGCTGTTTAGTACTGCAGAAAAAAATACATTGTATTAAAAATACAATATTTTAACCTTTTCTAATTTGCAATAATATTAAAGACATTTGCCTTCACTTCTTATTGGCAATCTCACACGCGAAATGTCCGTCTGTTCCGCACATAGGTTCACATACAGAGCTCGCGCACACACAAACACCAAAGCACGCGCTTAATAGAGGGACGATGGCGGGGAGAACCAAACGATCTAAAGCAGTGGTTTTCAACTGGTTTGGCCTTAGGTCCCACAGTGTCACATGGTCATCAAGCCCCAACCCAATTATATATATATATATAGTTAGAGAAGAAAAAACAAAGCACTATATATATATACAGTATATAGAGAATAGAAACAAAGCAAATTTATGCACACAACAAATACACAGCATAACATCTGGCAGAACAGGATAGTTCAGTTTTCTGAGGTTAGAGATTTTTATTTCATAACCAGTTACAAAAAAATACAAAATATTGTCACTGACAATAAACCTATCAACATCTGGCCGCAGATACTGAATCGAGACAGTTCGCTTTTATTTATTAAACTGCATTTGACAGAAGAACGACTTTCATGCACGTCTTTGAAAATAAAAAATCTTGCATATGAAAACATTTATAATTACTTTTGTGCAAAACAACTACATAAACGTCACATAAGGTCTCTCTAAATAAGTATATTATAATAATGTTAATAATTTAATTAACACACATTTTGGTTACATTAACAATAGTCATATAAATATTTAGAGTATTTTTTTATGCAGTAGCGTAAATAATTTTTAAACACAAAAAATGCCTATACAATTTGATGGATAATAATAAACTATGCTTATTAGAAATAAAGCAGAAATAATAGAAAATGGAAAATGAATGTATAATGCAGAGCCTACTTAAAAATTCATTTGTAGTGATGAAATACATTCACTTTATTTAGTGTACATTGCAAGAGGTTATTACTTTTAATCCCAAACACAGTTAACTCATTTATATGAATGTGTTCTAATAAAACAAACATTAGCCAAATTTTAGCTGCATTTTGCAACTTTTTTGTTCAAAGCTGTAGTTAAAAACTGTTAGTCCTCTTGCAGCCTACCAGCATACCCCGACTGTCACCACTGTCCATTCTTTTACAAGAAAATAGTTGTGTATATTTATTTGTTTTACAATCATTTGTTTTGTTTGTGTAATATTTGCTAAAATATTGATGTTGATTATTATTTTACTTTTTTTTTTTTAAATTGTTTGTGTGTTAATTCTGTTCTCAATTAGTTTTTTTTTTATTATTATTAAAAAAATGTAATATTAAAAACACAACAAAAAGTACAGATAAAAGTTCCGTTGAAGTACCGGATCGATAAGTGGTATCCCTAAAAGTAATACCGTTAAAACCTTAACGATACCCATACCTAATTGTAAAGTTCATGAAAAGTTCATGTTTTTTTGTTTATTTTATTTCAGTTCAGGGTCAGCTCATTTAGACTGTTCATAAGTTTTTGTCTGATGAATAAATTCACTGATTCATTTTTCTTTTGTTTATGTTAACAGCATATCAATGACTAAAAATTGTGCAGAAAAGAGGGAACGAGAGGAGCATTAAATGCCGGGCAACATTTCTGGCTACGCAACACTAATGCAGGGTCACTTTTAACGGTCTGGTCAAGATAGTTCACTTTTAGTTAATGGTTAAATCTGGGTGAATTGAGCAATTGATTTCCTACAGAAAAGAGCACCAGCGGATCCCACAGTGCACCAATTACAGGCTATAGGTCAATTTCTGCTTAATTGGTCTTATTATATAAGAGTCGCTTGAAGTGAATCCAGGATCAGAATAGCTCCCCAGGAAAGCTACCTGCTATTGTCATTAGACTGAGTTTCTTCATTAGTTTTGACCGTAAAAAAGCTGAATACGCATAGTTCAGAAGTGTGAGAGTTTCTTAGGGGTAATATGAGGTCTTACGAAAGCGTTTTTGAGTTAAAGTGCTAAATCCTTTCTCATTTCCTCTCTCTTTCTCTCTTTTATTATTTTACAAGACTGAAATATTGAAGAGTGATATATTCATGCAGATTAGCTTAGGCTCTGACGGTTTTATTGGGCCACAGCAGTTAGAAATATATTTTTCCATTTCTTACTTTAACTGCGGCACTGCCCAGAGCAGGGATAAGGCGGCCTTTAGATTTGCTCTTAATAAAAAAGGAAAAGGAAATAAAAAAGAAAGGCGCTTGAGATGTTCAAAGCATTACTACTAAACTGCAGAATGGTCGGTGCCGGTTTGTATTCGTAATGCTTGTAATATATAACATACACAAATACAGCTGAAGGGCTGAGGCTGAGTCAGATGGTTCTAAGGCCCTGGGTGTGGTACTTTAGCATTTTGGCGTATTAGTGCGTTATGTACTTGGCTCTGGAGCTTAGTGCAGATAGTGAAGCTTAGAGATGTCAGCCTCTCAGCTCAGTTCTTCCTGCCATGCAAAAGAGAGTGCTTATGTTTGTTTGTGAATGTCTTTCTCTCACTGCTTGTTTGTCTTCTCATAGACTCAAGACTTTCCCCTCTAGATATAATGCAAAGCACAAGGAATTTAAATTGAGGCAGAGACTGTGTGTGTACATTATTGATGAAAAATGTCTGTCTGGTGTGACGAACAATGAAGCCTCAGTGGGAATAGTGGTGACCTGTTTATTTAAATAAAAATATCAATTTCAATGGTACCAAAACTGTTCACGGAGCAGTGCTGTGGAGTGACTAACTGAAAGTAAAGGAAAACCACTTGATAGCTTGATAGTAGCCAAGCTGCTTTCTTCTTTTTTTTTTTTATATCGCATAATTTGCACATTGATATTTTTTATAGTTTTTTAGTTTAGTTTAGTTTAGTTTAGTTTAGTTTAGTTTAGTTTAGTTTTGTTTTGTTTTGTTTTGTTTTGTTTTGTTTTGTTTTGTTCTGTGAAAGTCAGTATTTAAAATAAATGAAAACTTTTATTTGGCAAGGACGCATTACACTTACAGTAAAGACTTTCTTTAAAATATCTTCCGTTGTATTCGGCTGAACAAAGAAAATCATACAGATCTGGAACTACTCGAGAGTGAGTAAATTATGACAGAATTATCATTTTTGGGTGAACTAGTCCTTTAAATGATGAGAAATGATTTTTACAAGATCATGCGACACCGAAGACTTTAGCAGTGATATAATATTATTGTTTTACTGTATGGCAATTATTACTGTTTTACAATATTTTTGGTGAAATAAGTTCAGACATGATGAGCATAGGAGACTTCTTTCAAAAACACCTCAAAAATTCTAAAACTTTAGTGGTCGATAATGTATTTAAAAGCGTATCCCCCTTCATTGCTTCTTCAGCACCCTGTAGTTTAGCTAAGTACTTATTTAAAAAGCAAGCTTTACTTTAAGTCATTGTGTTAGAGTCGTGCCATACCTGGACCTCAAGGACACCTGGTGCATGCAAGTCTCCACAAAGGAGAGATGTGACGCAGGATTTATAGCAGGAATGACAGGACACAATTAACATCAGCACATCTCATCATGCACTGGCAGCAGTGTTCCGTCGTCACGCCCCTCCTCTCCCCTATCTGCTGCTTTCATGAGTCTGGATGGGGGCCAGCAATATGAGCACTGAAGCGACAGTGATTCAAGGAATTGCAGATCCTCTATCATCGTGCGCCGTCATCTGAAATGAGAATGAGTGACGTGACTCAAACTATAATTTAGATAAAACCATTGACCTGCACACAGTCTGTCACTTGTTCAGTCACAGATGCTTCGCTCATTAGAGTTATGGACTCAATTTATAGTCAAACCACATTCAACTGAAAGAATTCGATTTCGTTTTTAGACTTTAAGAAGATTGCATAATACTTTAGTTCAAGGTTGCATAGTTGCACGGGTCATTTGAAGGTTGTCTTGATCGTTTGAGGATTATATAAGCCACTGGAAGATATTTTTAATACTTCCTTGCTGCCAGAGATCTTTTGTTATAAATGCAGTGTTATGCTTACTGTCCAGGGTCATGTACACCCTATAGTCATTGACTGGCATTATCAAGTGTCTGAGGGGCAAACTCAGATTTCAAAGCAGCTACTGACCCGTCACAACCATTGAATCAATATATTTGAATATATATTTTTTAATAAATGAACCTTAACATGAATTCATAAATGCAGTGTAAAAAAATGTTTTCTTAATCCATGATAAATACTGCATTATAATACTTACCGATAAATATTTATTTTATATATAAGTGATAGAAAGTGAAACTTTAAATACACCAGACAGCTTAATTGTTCAATCCCGGATTGATGCGACTTCTGTAATAATTTATGGCGTATTTTATTGTAATTCTTTGTGATTTCACTTGGGTTATTCATTTAATCTGTACTTTGTTTTACATTGTTTATTTATGATTCCTAATGCATTAAGTGGTAACTAATTGAACCTTAATAGAAAGTGTTATATAGAGTATAACTTCAGCTAGATCTGGCATTCTTTTATCTGAACCCAGGATTAACTTCATTTGTATTTTGTATGGAGTGTATAAGATTAGATTGCATTTGTATGTGAATTTACTGACTAGCTTGTACTGTATTAAAAAGCGTGTAATATGTTTTTTAAAGTATCCTAATATTATGCTGGAGTGATTTGCAGTGACTTTGATACCGTTTGTTTTGAATCAGTTTGGATCGTAAGGTCAGTTCACCATAAGCCAACTCTACTCTGATTGGCCAGTTAAGTCTTTTTTGATTGGTCTTTCCGTATCTAACGTTATTCCGTATAGGAAATGAAACCTCCGTTTCCATAATTAATTTTTGTGTCCAAAGGTTAAAAAATAAAATGGCAATACGATTGTAACGCTGAGTCCTCAGGCAAAGGAGAGCGCAGGAGATAACAACGTTGAAATAACAAAAAGACTTTTAATAATAAATCAAACACAAAGAGTCTACATCCACACATAACATTCCCAGGTAACATTTACATTGACAGGGGATTTATACACAGGGTTAATGAACTAAAGAGACAACAGCTGGGGAGACACAGGTGGAGCTAAATTAACTAATAATGACATGAACACAGGAACAACCAAATATGGGCAAACAGGAAGGAATACAAAAACGAAACCAAAACAGGAAGGCATGGAAATGAAACTAAACTAAGAATACACAAAACACAGACTAAAACAGAACTCAACAGACCTACAATGTGACAATAAGAAGCAAAAATTATGGTTTATAAAATAGGTTTGTGATTGAAAATAGACAATAAGAAATTTACTTAAGGGAGCTCTCGTCTGTCTGTCTCGCTGACAAGTCACTTCCGATTCATCAACATATGGCTTCTTCAGTTGTATTGCTTTCAATAGAGGGACAGATGGCTTTCTGATATCATCAAAAATATCTCCATTAATTTGTGTTCCGAAGATGAACAGAGGTCTTATGGGTTTGGAATGACATGAGGGTGTGTACCTAAATTAAGTTCCTACTCACTGAGTACAGTATGCCATTTCGGATGCAGCCTATATGTCTCACAACCAATCACATGTGATGTAATAAAAAATGAAGCAAGGTCATTCGTGAGACGATCCTCGTGTGAGACTTCATCCTTTTAGAAGGTTTCATCTTGTTAGAAAATACAGCCTGCTAGCAGTTTGTGAAACAAGTTGTCTGTACGCTGATTTGAATTATATATATATAAAAAAAATAAATAAATAAATGTAAAAGAGATACGGTTGCTTGCAGAAGCCATACATTTTGTTGTTGCAGATCTTTGACTTCAGCCCCTGAATTTTCCCTTACCCTGTATTGTGCGATGTAATTTCCAGGCAAACACATTTTACATAACAGGACTGTGAGTTGCCAACAAGTCCAGATAGTAGATTGCAGCCTGACAGTGTAGCTCCTGGATCTACCAGAAGGGGGTAAATGAACCATACTAACCAAAGAAAAAAGAAAAAGAACACTTGAAAATCTGGGCATAAATAAACAAATAACCTTTACCTTACTCAATTTTGGAATCCACTCTTTCACAATCAAACAAAGCTAATAGAAAGGCGAAAAAGGAAACCCCATATTCACCATTATGGGAAAAAAAAAAAAGGTATCTGACTGGGATAGAAAGCTAGTGTGTTTGGTGTAAAGACACATCTTACAGTTCCACTTTGGGAAGCGGTGGAACCATTTAATAATTCACCCAAATTATTTCTGTCAGCACTGTCAAGCTAAACAGCAACTTGATTTAATTATGAAATTGAACACTCACCTTTATCCTGTTCCCATACTTTAGTAATTAATGTGTCCTTCCATTATTTGAAAAATGGCACACCGAATAATGGATTTGAAATTGAAGGAGATGGGAAACTGAGGATGAACAGCCAGGCCGAGGCAGTCACCTATTTGTGGACTAAGCATTACAAGAAAGTAATGTATCTAAAGAGACACCTTCAGAATTCCCAAAAAGGACAATTTGAGAGGGTAAGCCACAGAAAGTAGTTTAGACTTCTAACCTGGTCATATTGCTTTAACACACACACAGACACAATTAACATTTATGTTAAAAACCTTGTTGTTGTGAAATGCTATTGGCTCTTGTGTGATCGATTGTGTCATTCTACATGACGAGAGTGCCTTTTGAATGAGATTTAAGTGCATTAACGGGAGCAGGATAATTTTCAGCGATTAAAACTCTTGTATTTTACTCTTGTCTTCGCATTAAGACAATATATGGCTTCAGAAGGACTTGAAATGAAACATTACTTGCCTAGTTTTTGCTATAAATATCTGTGATTGCGCTTATACTGTATTGTCTGTGTGTGTTTTATATTGTTCAGAATTTGGTAGGTTTAGGGTAAATGTGGGGCTAGGTGCTTACAATGAAAGTATAAATTTTATTAAAAAAAATGAATCCAATTATCCGTGAGTGGATGACCGCCGATGCCTGTCACTGAATAACATTATAATCTTTTTTTCTGTGAGCCCATCATAGAATTTTCGACAATTCCATGATACTAACACAGAACACAATCCCACACCCTCACGGCCACAACATATGCTGACCCACCAGCCGTATAACATTATTAGCGAAGTGCATTATAAAACAGAATGCAACTTACTGTGTAAATGTTGTTTTAATTTTTTTTTTTTTATTCACATCACCCTTCCCAATGCATTATTTTAAACTTTTTTATTATTTCTTTCATTTTTATTCAAAATAAATAATTTTCTGATGTTATTTGTGTTATTTTAAATTATAAAAGGGGTTATGAGGGGCTCTCGCCCAGGGAGTAATTCAATGTAGAACCGCCGTTGCGAGTGTCCGCATAACAGTCTCCAAAAAATGTTGCAATTTTGCAAGCGCTGCCATAGCTATAAAGTTTATGTAAACCCATCTTTCTTTTCGTTTCTGTCAAGTGGTTTGCCAGCCGATGTGCTTTGGGATAGTAAAAATCTAACAAACATTAGTGTATGGAAACTTTATTAATGAAAACACTTCCATTCACTGGCTATAACAGCTTAAGTATTTTATGTGTAAAAATTTAAAGTAAAGTAAAAATGTAAATTTAATACTAAATGAGATTTTATATTAAATGTACATTTAAACTTTTATATTAAACTGCAATGTAAAAAAGCTTTTTGCGTATTGGTGGTCACATCAGCAGCGATAAGGTATAGCTAAGAGCGCTCCAGACCAACCTTACGAACGAATGACTTACAGAAGGTATACTTAAC
>JAUCMU010000125.1:9727997-9741380 GCA_032275025.1 Enteromius treurensis | reverse complement strand
CTCAAAGGCAAATCGGTCTCTCTGGCGAGTTCCCATATGTAACGTCGAAGTGATTCGACTGAAAGGGTAACTTTAAGTTCAGTGGTTTTGTATTAGTATGGGTCTATATAAGGTATATTTATCTATCTTATCTAAATGAGGAAAATATTCCCCTTTAATGGTGTTTACAGAAGACAATAAAGAACATAATAAACAAAGGTGCGCAAGCATGGAACAGATTGGGCAGTGTGGTAAATCGTCGGAAAACAGAACTATCATTTGCGCATGTGCGTTTTCTATTATATTTATGATTATTTATTTACTTATTTGAGGTGCACATGTGGGAACTGTGTCAGAATGCCCAGTGACTACATTCATTATTACTGCACAAAGTAATCAGGAAAAACAAAATCTACAAACTCTATTCGACAGGGGAGGCGGTCTACAAGAACCTGTCTAAGGATGACAGAACTTTAAATCTCCTTTTATGTCTTTGTATGTGATTTGTTTAAATTGGTTTTGACAACTGACCCACAAGTCCCTTTTATCTTAGCCATAGCTCAGCTCATTTATGTCTGAATGCCTGCTCTTGTTATTGAGTGTCTATGTTTGTGTGTGTATTAGAAACCCTCTTGGATCCAGTTTAGCTAGTTCATTATTTTTATATCATTTGTCACATAATATATTTCTTGCACAAACACATAGACACACATAGTGAAAGGGCTTGTGGAGGAAGTATTTACTCACACGTCTTTCTCTCTCTTTAGCCTTTCAGGTAGTTCTACCTGTCTTTTCTTACCCTGCTGCAGGTTTTTCTGAAAACGCCTAAGTAGACTACACCAGCATTCATCATTGCCTTGACACCATCACTTGTTCATACATCTTTTTCCCCTCCTGCTTTGCTCTGTTTTTGCTCTGGTGAGTGGTGAGCTGCAGGTAGAAGTGCCATCTTCATATTCCCCAACACAGCCATGTGGCTGTTTTTTTTTTGTTGTTTGTTTTTTCTCACAGCATCCCCTGTTACCGTGACAGCGGTTGCTGTGGAGGCAATGATTTAGGCTTACCACTTGCACTGCATCTTACTGTGGCTGACGGGGGAAAATGATGTCTCGACCCCAACCATCACACACTGGATATCACATCAGTACCTACACAAGAACACATTTCTGAAGTCCAGTGGATATTTTATTCAAGCATTCACTCTTATTCTTGTTTGTCTGTTTTCTAGCTGGGTCATTCTCTCATTAATGGTTGTCTCTTGCTCTCTTTCTCTCTCAGTCTGCAGTGCATCCTGAAGGGAATTCATCTCCCTTTGTTAAATATGTAATGGAAAAATCAGGTCCTCGCAAAGTCATTAAGAGCTTGACCTTGACTTTGCTGAAAGAGAGACAGAGATGGAGAAAAAATGTTAAATTAAACACTGAAAATGAGTGGGAAAGACAAAATAGATTTAAAAGATGTTTGGTAAAATAACATATTGTGAGAGAGATGCTTCATGGTAAAAGATGATGTGTTTTGTTTATAATTTGAATACTAATGGAGTATTATGTTAAATATGGTAGTCGTTCAAAACTACGGTACAGTACTTTTTTGTAAGGCTGCATTTAAAACATAATAATAGGCTGAACAAATAGGTTGGATCTCAGGCAATCATGCTAGTCTCACACATTAATAAAATCAGCAGTAGCCTTTAGTGCCAATATGTACTCATAAGTAGGTTTTTCAAATGTGAAAGCTTTACAATAAACTTCCATTTGTTAAAATTACTGTAGGTAAATACTTCACTGAAAATATGTGTCAGTGACTAATAATACCTAGGAAAGTAGTAGTTTAGTTAAGGTAATAGGATTGCAGAATATGTGCTAACAAAGTACTAACAAATGGCCAATACGTTAATAATAGGCATGCTAATAAGCAACTCCTAAATTCCTAAAGTTTTTCTTAATTTTGGGGGAAATTTAACCTGGACATGTTCTAGATTAGGGGTGTCACGATATACCAGTATTTACCATAACCGTGATATTCAAATCATGAAATATCGACATAGTATCAATTTTGGGTGTGACGATATACCGGTTTTGGCGATAACCATGATGTTTAAAATCGACAGGACTCTTATGATAATACGACACGTAAATTATCCAGTGCTAGTGCCCGGTTGATCTCCCAGGTGGCAGTATTTCACCTTAACGCTGACACCAGCTGTCAAACAAGAAGAACCACGCAGTGTCGCGCACGCAAGAATCATGCTGTCCCAGCGGGAGAGTGGAATGTATCCATTCACTTCTAACTGGAATTATGGCAGAATATCCTGTCCACTACGCGAGGACTGGGATTGAGAACTGCTGCACTTACCCAGTCCGCTATACAGTCAGTGGGAAGGGGAACAACACCACCAACCTAAATAAAGGGTGATTCTTTTAAGTTTATCGCAGTGCCATAATGCCTCATCTATGCACAACCATAGCTTAAAAGCTTAAAACAGGGGTATGTAAGTTAACAGGTTAAAGTTTCAGTATTGAGGTTAATATTTATTCATCGTACTGTTGATCTTGACTATATTTGTAATTTCTTCAAAGAGGACAGAGGAACCCAGAGTCCATGCAGTGCATGTGCCCTGTTCTCTGTCTCCTTATGTTCGTTGCTTGGGTAAAAAAGAAAAACTAAATAAACAAAGTAAAAAATGATTTGACTGCTTTTTCCCCAAAAGGGTTCTATAGATATCGTGATATATCGATGTTGTGAATTATTTTGGCCACAATAGCTGTGGTATGAAAATATCTAATATCGTGACAGCCCTATTCTAGACATGTGTTATGAGATTCACCACCAAATAAAGCAAAACGAAAGACTGAAATTTGTATTGTGTTGCTTAGAGCTGCTGCTGTCTGTGACATCCGGATTGACATTTATGAAGAGTTTATGACTAATGACATTCGTGGAGAAGGTGGAAGCACTGTTGGTTAGTGGCGGGTCTTATTTACGTGCGAGCGTGTGTCCTGACAAGGTTGAGGGAGATATTAAGACGTGAACGAAGAGCCAAACTCCAAATCCTGACCATCCTGGCAGTTTCCATAGCAACCCAAGGCAGAACAGATAAGCAGAGGCCTCTTGACTCCAAGAGTGTGAGTGAGGGAGAGAGGAAGAGATGGGGAAAAATCAAAAGAGAGAGACTGAAAGATCAGGGAGGAAAAATAATGAAGGAGACAGAGATGGAAGGATGACATAAATAAGTGGTCTGATCTTGAAGCAGTGAGTTTCACTCCTGCACACACAAGCACATTACTGACTATGCAAGAAACAAATTTCTCATCATGTGTTTCATCCATTTATTTAGGTTCCTTTCTATTTGCTCTTTTGCCCTCGTCACGTCTCTCCTTTTCCCTTCATTATATATTGTCACGTTTTTCCAACTTCCTCAGCGAGATTTAAAAAAAAGATCAACGGCGCTGATGGGTGTATTACACCTTAGACATGTTTTCTATAACTTCCTGAAAACTTATGCCTCCATTATAGTTGGAGATAAGTTTCCTCAAGCTTCTGACAGACAGGAGAGAATTCACTCGGATTCGAGCAACTTTGCTTCAAACAGCTGACACAACTTTTGTGCTTATAGAGCGAGTCTGTGTTCGGATGTTGGAGTTTTCCACCTGACAGGTGCTTTAACCTGTGGGAATTACAGCGTTGGATTTTTAAGTGGGTACAGAAGGAGACAAGGCCCATATGTATCAGCCGTCTCTGGGTTTGACTGACGGTTGAATTCAGCTTGTTGTCCTATTGGGATTTTGTAGATGTATTGGAATCTAGAATAAACACAGACCCTAAAACAATGCTCTATCTATTTTTTATACATATATTTTTAATTTTGTTTTCTGTGTTCACTGTTTTTTTCCGTAACTTATCAAAATTATTAATTTTTTGACATGTCTGTTCATATAGAGATATGATATGGGTCAGAATGTCGAGAAAATGAGCTATAAAGCTCAACTTGGCAATTTTTATTAAAACATAATTTGGTTGTATAAGTATAACATCAATTAAAAGCTATACTACCTCAATAAAATCTATCACATATGGGATTGTTTGAGATAGATATGCCAAAATAAAAAGCAAAAGAAAAAAATGTACATTTCCCAGCATGCTATATTTTATACAACTGTATAAAGAGAGTAAATCTTGAAACTAAGTGTAATGTGTGTGTAGACCTGGCATTCCCTATAAGTAGTAATAGCAGTCGATTTTGACCTTGTGTAGGCACTTTTCTCTTTTTCTTCTCTCTGGACCCCATGAGGAAACAAGCTTATAAATCATAGAGAAAGAAGTTTGTACAGTAAAAAAATGTAATGGCTATAGAATTTCCCTTTAAAGCATATCCAACAGGGCTATTAATGTTTAATGTTTTGAGGGGGTTAATAAGGTTTCTGATATGTTTAGATACCACCATTATGGCGAAGGGCTTGTGGTTGTGTTGAGGATGGTGTCCATGAGCTTTATTTTATAAGATCTCTTTTTAGTGGATTCAAATGAAACACTTGGTTTGCTCAAATTATTTGTATTATATTAACTGGATTGTACATTTTATATGTCAGTTTGTACTTACATCAATTTTTGAATTCATACTGTATATTTCAAAGATTTTTCAGCTTTAAAATTCAAGTGTATAGAGTGTAGGAACAGAGTACAATATATAACGACAGCTCATATATGGAACATATTCAAAGTAGACAGCATAGTTATTTTTTTGTAAATGAAAACGATTTTGGTACAGTCTGTTTAATATTTTATGATGTCCAAGGCCATGTCTGATTTTCACTATCCATGATATTTTCTGGATGTTAAATTTAATGAATTAAAAAAGAGCTCATGCAACACAGTGCTTTTTATTGCATTGAAATCAATATTTGTTTTTCCCCTACCAAAGGCTGAAGTTTCTTATAGACCATATGCAGAATCAAAATCCAGATTATGAACTGCTGCAACAGTCTTTGGCTGGATGTCCTGTAGAAGATGAGACGTCTTAATGTGTCTTCATTCCCATTCAAGTGGACACTGGACTGTAGGCAGCTATGGCCTCTCTGGACAACACAGCTGGGCTGTTTTGAATCCTTCTGCTCTCTCGTCTTGTCTCTTCACTTGTGCTTTGAACATCTCTGAAGCATTTTAACTACATGTACACACAGGGCAGGGCATTATACATTGATAATGGCTGTCAGGATGATTTGCATAAGCTGAAGGACAGGTGGAGGATGTGACCGGTGTGTCTAGCGTGATTGACAGCTGAGGGCCGCCCACTGCCTGACGAAATGTACAGGAATGCAAGATGTAAAATTGAAAGAGGAAAACTTGTAAATAAAATATTAGTGTATTTGTGGAAAAGATGCCTTTCTTAAAACCCAAGGAATACAGTGGAAATGGAGATGAAGCGATGACGTTTTTTACTCTCCATTAGATTTGGAAATACATGAGGAGTCAGCAGGTCTTTTATCAGCATGTAGAAAAAAAAGCCACTTTTTTGAAGTAAAACATTTGACAAAATGATTGGTTTGTTTTGAAGTTGTAAAATGATTCATATTTTACAATTGAAATAATAATGCACACAAAATTGTGTCATGATTTTTACCCGTGTGTTGTTTTTTTTTCACAGAGCACAAAAGGTTTATTTTTAAAGCAATTCCTAGTTGTTCTTTTTCATATGAGGAAAGTGAATGAGAACTGCGACTGTCAAGTTTCATAGTGACAAAAACACAATAAATGTTGCATGACTCTATATTCAAAGTTCTCTGAAACATATGATAGCTATATGATGAACTTTTTCTTTAAGACACAAGCTATTTGGAAACTTTCTAAACATCAGACTTGGGAAAGCTGTCCCCATCTCCATAGTTAATGAACTCAAAGTGAGCAGCCACTACAAATCATGTTAACGGCCAGTTGGTTAAAAGCAATAACAGTAAACTCAAGCTCAAGGTTTAATTTGATATTTTGCATCTGTTGCATTTACAGGATTTGTTTTGTTGTTGTGGGCACTCTACATAATACATAATTGACACATAACATGTCCATGATATGTAATTATCAAGATTTTTAGGTTGTAATGTACACTTCCCTCCAAAAGTTAGGAAACAATCCTGCCAAAGTTTGGTTTTGGTTGATATTAGCATACATCCTTATCTTTTTTTGGTTCAAATACTGTACATTAAAATAACATGACATCATCACTGAAGCAATAATTTTCATTTTCATAAAAAGTAACTTTTTAATCACCCTTTTAGTCTAAATATCCCATCTGCCTCCAAAAGGTATTTCATGTCACCCGCTCTTTTGCATTTATAAAATGATCCGGAAATGTCCGCTTGCTCCTCCCTCCGTTGTTCTTGGCTTTGTGCCTCGATACCCTCAATCTCTCTCCGTTTTAAGATCATAACGGTGGAGATCAGCTGCCGCCCCTCCCTCAGCTCCCATTTTCCTCGCATGCAAATTAGATCGGAAGGGACTGCACAAAGCCTCAGTTACTGCAGGTTAAACACACGCATGCACACACACACATCACATGGATGACTGATGGAAAGTAGCATATGGGGAGAGGGGAGGTGGTTTAAGGTTCATTTCAGGCTGCAATTTGGCGTAATCAGGTTTGCATATGGCATATTGCGTGTGTTTAAACGTGTAAGGCTGCATACCCCCGCGTGCCCTAGCGCACCTACCCTACATTCGCTGCTAAAGTCCCCGTTTGCAAGCTGCTCATGCTAATTAACTCATTAACCAATTAACTGGTGCATTCTGGGGAAGCAGCCCATTTCCTGTCGGCATGTTTTCACGCTGGTCTTGCAGCCTCAGGGGATGGTGATATCTCTGCCAGTCTCCTTTCATTCCACTGTCTTGCACTGAGTGTTTAATAAACCTCACACACTCTGCTGAGCAGAGACAAAGAGACCCGCCGCTACTATCAGAACTTATTTATTCCAGCGATGCTTTTCTATAGAAAGAAGAATTTGGGTGGGGTTGGGGGGAACGTGTTTACACCCGACTCGTCCTCTTCAGTTTGTGGTGCTCGTTTCTTTCTTCTTCAGACATCGCTGAAGTATCTAACAGCAGTGCTCCTCCGTCAGAACCCGGAGACTAATCGAAGGCTTTGGAAGCTGCACACCTCTGGTGCTGAGCCAATCAGGTGCTCCGGAGCCCCCGTGTCGACGTGGGATTGGACGGGATGGTGCTAGAAGCACTAGTATATGATTTGAAATCAACATGTGTTTGTTTTTCCCATCCTTAATGCAGACAGAGTAGCTTTTTTGGTAATGAATTCTAGCCTGTGGCTTCTGCATACAAACAGTTTAGAGGAGACAAGAGACCGGCTAGAATCAGCAATGAGATGTTTGGCTTTATAAGTCCGGTCTGATCTCGTTTGTTTTCTTTTTTTAATTCATCTACCTCTAATTGCAATTATTTAAGCCTGCTCTGCTCATTAGGATGCTTCTAGGTTTGCTTACTGAAAGAACCTTTGTGTTAATTAGTTCATAGGTGGCACGTCTTAATTGTGTGAAATGATAAGCACTGATTATTTCACAGGGGGAAAAAATGGACACAATAGATTGATCTATGTTTTTTCTAGCTAAAATTTGCATTCATTTCTTTTATTAGAATTTATATTCTGCAACCCCTCTCCTGCATGATTTCAAACTCAATTTAAATTTATATTGAATTGGAATTTAAAGGGCATTCTAAATTCAATTCTGAATGGTGCACCCTGAATCATTGAGGTTGCATTGAAGGGATATTCACAAGTGCTTGTGCCGTATGCATCAGGTGGTCTATGAGCGGAGGTCGGTGCATGTGCCGTCTAGAGCTGAGATCTGTTAGGGAAGCAGCTTTGATGAAATTTAGTATATCGGTATCTAGAAGAGCACTCCAGTCAGTGCAGCCCTCTGTATTTTTTGTATGTTTATTTTGTCGCTCGATCGGTGTAGGGTATTCAATCATGTTACACATTTCAGCATTATCAATCAATTAACATGCAGCAAACTGGCTGCTTTATTCTCAAATGTTCCCCTCCACTGAGGGTGGCACACTGAGCTGTGTTAACTCACGTAAAGAAGCCATCATGTAATCACAGCCTTGTTCACATAATCAATTTGAGTTAAATTCAACAATGAGAGCTTTATTAACTCACAGCCTGCAGCACAGTAGCCATGAGTTCCCTGTCCACATTGCCATTCTGTGCTGATCTGTTTGCCAAATGCCATGCTGAGTTAGTCTTGGGCTGAATATTTATTTATTTGAATGAAGACTTTCTTTTTCTTTTTTCAGCAAAAAGTATCGGACAAATCTGTCATATATCATAAAAATCAAAAGTGTAGTTCGTTATCATTAAATATGTTCTGCAGAGTGTGGCAACCAGAATGTAACTTTTGAACTATAGTTTATATCTACCCTAGTAAAAAAATTATATATTTAAAATATATCTATTTCATACTAAATATAGTTCAAATCCATGAACATATTTATTGTCAGATAACTCCAGACCTACTGATATAGCATTTTTTATTCAACCTTATTTGGAGTTATTTCACTTTAGCAGACTTTAAGTATACCAGTTTAGTACACTAAAAGTACAAGTACATAAATATGAAAATGTATTTTTTATATACTAAGCATGAAATAAATGTAATTTGTATACATTATAGGGTATTGCTGTGTAAATTGAAGCCTATCAAACTACATTTTGTCAAATACTATGCTTGAAAAGTGTGCTTATGCTAAATTTCTTTCAGATGAGTGGTACTTATTTGTCTAATTCATTTTAAAAGCCACTGTACAGTATATACAGTATACTTGTGTGTGTGTGTGTGTGGGCACAAGAAACACTGATGATTTCAAGAAAATCTTTTTATCTGAGATGCAGAAGTACAATATGACTTTCTTGGATTGATCAAAGGCAATTTGCAATATCTGAGGCAGAGAAATAACATCCAAAAAGTCCAAAGGCGTAACCTCAGATATGAGACTTTCATAACTGGAGACATGGGAGTCCTGGCTGGCTGACTGTGTGTTTTTGAGAGCCCAATTAAGACACTCTTGCAAGCTGACAGTTTGGCTGCATTCCTTGGATGGAGGAGTCTTCCGCAGCGTTCCCACCAGCGTTTCTCTTGCTTCACGTTGAGGTTTGCTTTTGTTTAATCAGTCTGGATTTTGAATTTTTCACGCAGAACAGTTACAGATCAAGGCTAAAGAAATACACATGAAGTATATGGAAGGAGGAAATTACAGAAATATTGGTCCGCATTTGCTTAGCTCTCTCATTTGATACATTTGATAACTGAACGGCGCTCTATACTGCGCTGAATTAAAGATGTAGCTTTACCTCATCTTTCGTTGGTCTCTCTCGCCCATTCTGTACCTTCACACATTTACACAATCGCTTTTTCTGTCATTCTCATTCGTATCTGCACACCAGTTTCATTTCATTAAGCATTTCACTGCTTCACGCTGTATTTGCTTTCTAGCATACTTTTTAAATATGCATAAATTCATATGATGTATTATTCAATATGAAGCTTGGAGTTCGGCACCAAGCACTTCACTTCAACAATACCGCCCGAAATTACTCATGTGAAGAAAATTACAGAGTGTGTCAGCCTGAGAACTGTCACTCTAAACTAATGTTGTCATTTTGTAGGATTACCTTGCGCTGAACCTCAGTAGGTAATGCCTTTGGTGTCACTGTTTGGAAAAGCAGCTTGGGACACTTTACAACATAAAGCTATTTTTTTTCTCCCTGTAGTAATACGATGGGGCAATCATTCCTGTCAAACAGCTGAAGTGCTTAAACAAACGTGACATATTTAATTGGTTAACTTCATTCTTAAATTAGCAACTGTCAGTCCTACGATCTTAAAAATGTTTACATGTATATGCATTTATGTATTAATATTCCTATATTTTATATTATACATAAATATATTTAGTGTATACTGTAACCGGGTTACACTTTATTTCGAGTCTGTTTAGACATTCTACTAACTATAAGTAGCTTTGTTACTACATGTCAACTACATTTCAACTAATTCATAACTACATGTCTACTAACTCTCAGAGTAGTCTGTTAGGGTAGGTTTAGGGTTAGTAGAATAAGTTGACTGATAGTCAGTATGTAGTATGTTGTGGAGCCATCAAAATAAAGTGATATTAAGCAGACAGTCTACTAATACTCTAATGTCTGTTAGTTCACATGTAGTTACAAAGTTACTTGCTGTCAATAGAATATCTAAACCTATAACCTTAACATATTTTGTATTGTTATATATATATACATAATAAATATACATAGTATAAAAAACACATGCATTTATATATTTAAGAGAAATGTCTTATATTTATAAATGAAATACTGTATATATATTGAAAAATTTGAAAACATTTTTATTTCTATATATGTGTGTGTGTGTGTGTGTTTTTATTTCTATTTACTTATGACAAATATACACAATACACACACACATTTACATTTAGTCATTTTTCAAATGGTTGAATGAAAACCTTTAATTGCAATATAAATATATATATACATACACAATACAAATGCTGAAAAGTGGATTTTAGTGTAAAAAAATGTCTTTTTATGTATACATTATGCCAGATGATTTAAAAATAACATGTGAAATATTCCCTTGTATTAATGTTTTGCAGTACAGACTACATTACCTAACTACAGAATTCATTTGTGTGACAATGTTGTATGCAACATACTTGCATGCTAGTGTACTGGCTAACTTCAAATTTCAAAGTTTGTACCTTACCATTACCAGCGCAGTATATACTTATTGTAAATAGTATTTTGCAAAAAAATAGAAAACCCGTGGAAGGATTACTGTAGTCGCTCGCTGTGTGTGAAACACTTCCTATAGGGTGAGTCACGGCACAGAACTCTCAGTCCCCGCTGAGTATAATTTGATCAAACAACTTATATTATTGTCCACTCATGCAATCACAATAAAATGAAATTTCCATCAGAAATTGAAAACAATTCAGCATACAATACATGCAGGAAACATCTGCAAAGCTTTTCACACTAACACTATGACAAAAGTGGCATAAAAGAAATTAGTTCGGGATATGCATTAGACATAATGCACCGTTAGCCAGTGATGTCATAGTCAACATGGTCACCAACAACATTTCCTGATCCGATTTCATTTTATACAGCATTTCTCATGTTGAAGTGCTGCAATTGGCCAATCAGAATGGAGTATTTCAGAGAGCTGAATAACAAATGAGGTCATTTCATTAGTGTCGTCGTACCTATGCTTTATTAAAGATGGTAATCAGGGACGTTCCCTTTTTCCCAGTCAAAAGATCAGTCCACATTGAATACCTCACAGGAAATTCGCCTGAGCTCAAGCGTTGAACAGATTTCATGACAAGGGCAGGACGTGTTTACTGACCAGGCAGAACAAAGTACCATGTAGTCTCTGGAGTTCTGGCTCCGTCCTTCGTTCATTCCTTCCCTCTATCCTTCTTTTCCATGCACTCTCACCCTGGCTGACAGGTCCAGGCCCTTGGCTGTTATGACAGCCTGTCAGAGTACATTCACAACACTCTCTCTCTTTCTTTCGGTGTCCCTCACCAGGAAATCATGTTGTTCATGCTCTCTCTCCGCTTGTTGTACTTTTCCATCCCACTCCTCCTTCTCATCCATCATCCTCTCATTGTCTGCTATACGTCCGTTCCCCTCGTCTCAAACATTAATAGCCACCCGTCTATCCAAATCACCACCGCAACATCCTTTTGCTCCTCCTATCTCACCTGTTTGTCGTTTCCTTTTCCCCTTTTGTGTTCCTTCATCCCTTCTGTTTTCGATGGCTAACGTCCCTAAACCCCAGATTCATTCATCTATGTCTGTCTTTCTCTCTCATTTGTGTGTGTGCTCTCTTTTTTCCGCTCTTTTTCCATCTCTCTCTGTTTACATAGCTGTCTTTTCAGCTATGGCCAGGTTTGGCCCTGTGGACTTGATAATCCCTTTTTTTAAAAACCACACTATTTCTTGTTAGATTTGTCAAATGCATCCCCACAGAATTAATAGAGAATTCTGTTTTTAACAGTAACTCCTCGAAATAACAACTCCACATCACAAATTATATATTTTATTAGACAACATTCTGTGCAAAAACATAAATGAGAGCGACAAGTTCTAAATACCCCACATTTTTCACACTTCGTATACAGTATAATATTAGAAACAATATACCATTTATTTCTTTATTTTATTTTATTTTACATTTTTTAAAAGAAACAATATTCTGTTTAAAAGTTTTGTCTTTTGAAAGAAATTGGTACTTTTATTAAGCAAGTATGCATTCGATTGAGTAAGAATTGCACAAAAATATTAAGCAACTGTATTCAGCATTGGTAGAAGAGAAAGAAGACACCTTAATACACTTTCTTTTAATAAAGTGAAATAAGTTTAACTTAAAGGCGACATCAGATGCCAATTTTTTACACATTGGTATGATTGTTTTGTGTTTTCATGAAATGCCTGTATAATACTTTGGTTAAAATTCCTTCATAGTCACATAAAACACCCTTTTACAGCTACCCATTTCAGTGCATGTCTCTTTAAATGATAATGAGCTACTGCTCGCCCCACCCCTTGCTTCCAGGGGGCGTGTCTACACAAGATGGGTGCATTAGACTTCATATGTGGCTTTGTAGTTCTTCAAAGAAGTATGCTTTAGTTGATATGTTGAATAATATATTAAAGTCCATATAAAATAATTGATTCCAGTTTCAGCGAAAGTGTGTGGTCCAAAAGTACATTTTTTAATGTATTTTAAATGTGGTTATATACTATTTATACTATTATACACTGTTTGCATTAATACTCTTGATGGTTCATTTGTCTTGTGAACGTCAATACACTTATTTTACAGTACACTTAAGTACAAACTGGTTAAAAGTTATGTCTGTAATACATTTTGTTTAATGCTAAACAATTATTTCCTTACAATAAATGGATACATTAAGTATTTATATGAAAACTCAACATATAATATAATTAAATATATTTGAATGTTTGAAGATGAGGAAAGTAGATACTGAATGATAATATGTTATTAGTAATCTGCACTTTGAAAATTAATATCTGTAACGCTTAGAAACAGACTAGATATGTGCATAAAAAAGCATGTTTATAGCATTGTAAAGTACATTTAAATTAAAATTCATGGTTTGTTTTACTGGTTTATGACTGAAAGTCCAGGGGTGGGGAAAAAAATGAAGAATACCAAAAGTAAATGGTAAAGCCATAAAAGGATTATAAATTGAATGTGCATATAAAAAAAATCATAATCTGTTAGTTTGATGAAAATCAATTCTGTTCACATAGAATCTCCTTATGCGCTTATTCATTGT
>JAUCMU010000125.1:9688086-9700813 GCA_032275025.1 Enteromius treurensis | reverse complement strand
TGTGTGTGTGTGTGTGTGTGTGTGTGTGTGTGTGTGTGTGTGTGTGTGTGTGTGAGTGTGTGTGTGTGTGTGTGTGTCAGACTTTGATCAGTAAAGTTCCTGGAGACTTGGAGGCAGATGAAACATTTTTTTCCAAATTAGAGCACCCACTCGTTCACCCTCTGTCTCAGCCATGCCTCTCTCTGTTTCTCTTTCTCTCTCTCTCTCTCTCAAGCTCTCTTTCATTCTTATCCTGCTGTTATTAGACATTTGACTAAATAAGATCAGTGGTCAACTGCCAAAATAATGCATTTTGGGTTGGGGGTTTTTTTAAGTCCACTATTTTTACAACTTATTTCTTATTTTTCTGTTTTATAGATCATTTACTGCAAAAAAGAAATAATCCAAACTGATGTATTAGGGATGGTAAGATTCCCTGACTCACATAGACTCACAAAGTCAATGAGGCGATGCACAGATTTAAAAAAGTGTGCATAATATACAAGTTGTCACTTGCATCGTGATGCATTGTTTCTTCCATATTTCCATCTGTAAAAAACTATTTATGAATAATTATTAGTAGATGCACTATACTAAATATTATTTGTGACCAATGTGTTATATATGTTATCTAAACATTTTCTCTGTCATGTTCTCTCATTACCATTGCTGCTGGATAAACGTAACAATGTATGACGTATCACAACACTACAGAGACCAAGACATTAGAAGTCAAAAGGCACTTAAGTTGATTTGCTATCCGTATGAATCAAATAAATAAAAGTGAACTATTTGCACCAAATTGATTTTTTCCACTGCATCGTATTGCACTGAATCACACTGTGTTAAATCGAAGCAAAATTGGATTGCAATGCATTGTAATAAGGGTGAATCGTAGCGCATTGCATTGGAAGCTGCATCATAAGTATCTTAAATTGTTGGCTATGCACTGCCGGCCTCAGTTATGGAGATGCACATGCCTACTCTCAATCAATTATTTTAGTAATTTTATATGCTATGTAGTATTTATTTAACTTTGAAAATGTACATTTTCTATGTGCTTTTGTCATTTTTATTAGTTTTTTAATCTAATGTATTATATATATATATAGCTTATTTGTTTTAGTAATTTGAGTCATATTCGTATTTCATAATATTTATATTTTATTTTATATCAGCTGTATTTCAATGATCAAGAGCAATTTGTAATAGTTCTATCTAACAATTATATTACTGCTGTCCATTAACAAATCTCTCTGTATTTTTCCTTTCTCCCTTCCATCTATTTCTCCTCTACTTTACTGCAGGTTTTCTTAGCACAGGAGATCAGTCTGCTAAAGGAAACTATGGCCTGTTGGATCAAATCCAGGCCTTGCGTTGGCTGAATGAGAATATTGGACACTTTGGTGGAGACCCTGAACGGATCACTATCTTTGGCTCTGGGGCTGGAGCGTCTTGTGTCAATCTACTCATCCTGTCCCACCACTCTGAGGGTAAGACAATTGTATGTGTGTGTGTGTGTGTTTGTGTGTTAATGCTTTAACAGACTAATACTATCCCAGCACAGGTTTCCATCTCATTATTAATGCTGTGTGTGTGTGTGTGTGTGTTTACCTCACAAAATGTCTCACGGTCCTGTCCAACTGTGTTCTGTTGCATTGCTCGTCAAAAACGTCCACCTTTACCCGCACCATCTTCATCATCACTGCCATCCTCACCTAACATCAGTCCTACAGCCCTCTACTGTCAATCACACCAGGTAAGTCATGACAGTTTTTACCCTGGAGAAACCAATCATGTTATTTCCCTGTGACGAGCCCAAGCCAACGGAAACAGGAAGAGATAAACAAATAATGGAAGGCAGGTAAGTGTTAAAGAGATAGTCCGCTTAAAAAAGAAAATTCTGTTATTGTTTCTGAACCATGTCGTTCCAAGCCTGTATGGAACTAAAAAGTTGATAATGTGACGGAAGTTAATAGCCGACCACTTTCAGTCTCAAGTCAAAGGGGATCAAAGCTGTTCGATATTCTGCTAAATATCCTTTTGTGGTTTCTACCAAAAAAAAAGTATTTCGAATGATTCGGGGTGAATAGCTGATGAATTTATTTTTAGGTGGACTATCCCTTTAAGGTTAAGTAAATGGATAGAGTTCACTGAAATGGAGCAAAGCGAAGGGATTGTTTTGAGCTAAATGTCTGTTGGTGTGCCTGTTTGGACAAGCTAGGTAAAGAGAAAAGCACTGGTGTGTTAGCAGAGACAAAGCTACAGTAGCTTCATATTGATTTCTCTGGGAAAGGTAACACGCTCTTCAATAATTAAAAAGACAGAAAGAAAGGAAGGAGGGCAGAACAAAGAAAAGACGGGCCCTTTGGTAATATGTTTCTACGCTTCTCTTGAGATTAAGAAAAAGCCTTTGTTTGTAAAATGTTTGTAAGTGAAAAGGCTACAAGAGAATAATAGATTTACTGTTATGATTTCAATGCAAGATGGAATTAATACAATGTTATCTCAATAATCACTGAAAAACGCATGTCGGGGACCGACACCAATGATGATTTTCTACAATGTACAATGAAGCTCGAAACGTTCCAGGAGAGTCGCTGCATCTGAAATCTCTGTCCCTTGGGGTGTCCATTTATATACCCATCTTTCTAACCATGAATGGTAGTTCCGGTTTTTAATTGGCTATGTTTGTTTGTTTTGCCTCACTTTCTTATCAGCCCACCTGGCCAGTTTATATTGTTAGGCAACTTTCACTCCCCTGACCATTTTGGTGAACCTCTGTTCTACTACCAATGGAGTGGTCACATGGGACGTACACTAAACTTGTTTATCTTTCATATTCTGGAAGTCACCCAAAATTCATAGGGTCATCTAAACTCTCTGGACACCACCAGTACTGCCCAATTGCTGGGCCCTCAAACCTTCAATGTACATTAGGAATAACTCAAAATATTAATTAGTATATTGATTACCATACATCATATTTTTAAATGAGATAATACCATACTGAGTAAATAGCATAATATAAAGTAAAATAACATATGTTAATATGTTTAAACCACATATGTGATGTATGCAGGTTAGTTACCAGCTTGTTATTGTTCCCTCTCATACCAGGCCTGTTTCAGAGAGCCATTGCTCAGAGTGGTTCAGCCATCTCCAGCTGGTCCATTAGCTACCAGCCCTTGAAGTACACTAAGATTCTGGCCCGTAAAGTGGGATGCACATATGGGGAGACCGCAGACCTGGTGGATTGTCTCCGCAAGAAAAATTTCAGAGAGTTGGTGGATCAGGACATCCAGCCGGCCCGCTACCACATTGCATTTGGACCAGTGATGGACGGAGACGTTGTGCCAGATGACCCCGAGATCCTGATGCAGCAGGTGATTTTAAGATTACTGTCATTTGTGGGGAAGGTTTTTATCATGTCTTTCCAAGCCAAGGATAAGGTTTAAACTACTTGCAGTAAACCAGCCAAACTATCTTTCAAACCAGATCTATGTGAGGTTTCAAGCACAGGAGTATCGGATCTACTTCTGTAGCTGACACCTTTTACTGTACTTTTGATATGCTGTCATATGCTATCATGTTATACGACAATGTCATATATGTGGGGGATTCTTTAGTACATTAGTCAGTACATACTTATTAATACTTTTTATTAATGAATGATTTAAAATGCCCACTTTTTATTCCTCATTTATTCAACATTATAAATGTAACAAAGACCAAAATAATTGAGCGTTTATGGTGTTCTCAGGAAAGGTCTTTTTTTAAGATGCTTTAAGTGCAAAGTAAAATTGATTGCCAAAATGTGAACTTACATTTTTTATATTTTTATAAAAATTGTCACATATAATATTTTATATTATATGTGACAATTATATAAGGTCTGGATGTAGGAGACAAGCCTAACATAATGAAATTCTGGCTCATTTACAAGTTCTAATATAATATATTTAATATAGAGATACATTACCAAGTTTAAAGCTATTAATATATACCCTTTAATACGAAGTACTAAGTTACTCAAAATCATTCTAAGCAACAAAAGTTGAAAAATGGAAGAATTAATTTTTTTCCTACTGGCTGCTTGCAAAAAGTTTGTCAGAAAGTGTTCAATTGTTTCTCCACTAGGGGGAGTTCTTGAACTACGACCTTCTGATTGGTGTAAATCAAGGAGAGGGGCTGAAGTTTGTGGATGATGGGGGCACTGAGAGTGAAGAGGGCATTTCAGCTGCAGCTTTTGACTACACTATCTCCAACTTTGTGGATAACCTCTATGGATATCCTAAAGGTAAGGTATTGAGTCCCCTTTTTATTTGACTTGTAGCCTGTTTTCTTGTCTGTCAAGTAAACGGATAGGTTGCTATGTTAGCGTATTTCTTATTAAACTGTGCCAAATTTTGATAGTTTTTTAAGGGTGAAAAAATGGATGTATGAATTAAATTGGGAAATAAAACATCCAGACGGTTGTAATGTAGAGCAGTCCTTGTAGTTTATTTTGTCTAGTGAAGACACGAGTATGGTTGGGTTACGTTATTTTAGCTTTTAATGAGGGGCAATGCTGGGTACTTGGTACCTACTAGGTAATCTGCTTACTCTTTATTAGGTACTGATCCTAACATTTTCCACCAGAGGGCGATAAACGACAAGCAATGTCCATCAGCATGTTATTTCATGTGATCTGTAATGTGGAGGTTTATCTAGGAGCTTAAGCTTATGTGTAAATCTCAGCTGTTTCAACTGAAAGAAACTTGCACTGACTGATCTTTATATGTCCGTGCCTTTGTTTTGTCTTAAGATGCACACCAGTCATGTTTTGTTTTTTTCTAAAGCATGTTTATAAAAATTACTCAAATGTCTTAATTGGCCTAATTCTGGTTTAAGCTAAGCCCTGTCTGTTCCTTACTATCTGGTATTTAATGTCTTATGGATGTGAGCTATTTTTTTATTTTTACAAATAGCATGCATTCATGGATTCATTTTCATAAGATCATTAAAATCATAAGACAAACACAATAATACCCAAGTAAAAAAGTAATATATTTAAAATACATTTAATTTCATACTAGGTATAGTTCAAGTCTATTAACATATTTACTGACTCAACTACTGAACTTAACATTAATTAAACTTTATTTGGAGTATTACTTGTGCACATTACATATTTCTCATTAATAAGCCTAAAATGCGTGTTAATGTCACTTTTAATGAGGATTGTGTAATATTGCCCTTTAAATGCAAAATGTTTAAGTGTACCTAAAGTATACTTGCAGTAGTTCCACTTTAGCACAATCAAATATACTAAGTATGTCTTTAATTGTACTTCAGCACTACTTCTGCATAATTAAAGTGTATTAAGTACTAAATTAGTTGTTTTAATTTATCAGACTTTAAATATACCTGTTTAGTATACTAAAAGTATAATTGCATGGCATTTTATTAAGTGTATAAATGTAATAAGCATGAAATAAATGTTATCTTTTTGCAGGTAAAGACATCTTGAGGGAGACTATTAAGTTCATGTACACAGACTGGGCAGACCGAGACAATGGGGAAATGCGGCGCAAGACTCTCCTGGCATTATTCACTGATCACCAGTGGGTGGCGCCAGCCGTCGCTACTGCCAAGCTCCACGCGGAGTACCAGTCTCCCGTCTACTTCTACACCTTCTATCACCACTGCCAAACAGAGACCCGGCCCGAGTGGGCAGACGCTGCACACGGGGATGAGATACCGTATGTGTTTGGTGTGCCCATGATTGGAGCAACAGACCTCTTCCCTTGCAACTTTTCCAAAAATGATGTCATGCTTAGCGCTGTGGTTATGACATACTGGACCAACTTTGCCAAGACCGGGTGAGTCTGCATATACTAAATATTCTTTCTTCCTTTCTGTTTAAATAGCTAAATTATTTAAAATAACATTAAATAATTTAAAATAGAAAATAAAACAAATGACATTAAATTGACTGTAGAAACATTGTATTTCCTGACAGTAAAATTGGGTTTGACTATGTGGCGAAGGATATCTTCTTTTTTATTTTTTCCGTCTCATTCAGTATAGATGTGTATACTGATTTAATACAATTAACAGAAAAGAAAGTGTTTGTGTTAGACCTCGAGAATGAATGAAAATGACATTTTTATTTTTTCTGTATTTATAATTTATAATATATATAATCAAAAATGGTGTCTAATAAAATGAATCGAGTAATATAACAATTAATCAATAACAATAACTTTATTTTTATTTTGGGTGGAAGAAAGTGCTGCACAACAGAAGATATATGCTGTATAAATGAAAACATGGTTGTATGATATTCATTAGGTAATCAAATTATTTGCAAAGTAGCCTACATTTTACTAAACAATCCTAGAGAAAAAATATTATATAGTAGTCAACATTTAAAGTGGATCGAAAAAGACCATTATTTTGGATTTAGCTCTTATGGCAACTTTGATGAAAGGTTTTGATCCACTTCTAATACTGACTAGTGGATTTAAAATATTTTTATTTCATACTAAGTATAGTTCAAATCTGTTAACATATGACTTGTGTACAATGCACATTTCTTAATATTAAGCCTAAAATGTGTTTATTAAAAAAACGTTTATTATTGATAAACAGCAATAGCAATTATCACCTGGCCCAAGTTCAAATTGCAATTCTGTATCCTCTTTTAAATTCCAATTTGATTTAAAAAGGCTTCTAAATTTAAAAAGTCTTTTAAAGTTCTGAGCAACATCAGTGTAACATTAATTAAAACACCCTTTTGACACAAGATATGTATTTTCCCTAGGGATCCCAACTTGCCTGTTCCTCAGGACACCAAGTTCATCCACACCAAGCCCAACCGCTTTGAGGAAGTGATCTGGACCAAGTTCAACTCCAAAGACAAGCAGTATCTCCACATTGGCCTGAAGCCTCGCATCCGGGACAACTACAGAGCAAATAAGGTGGCCTTCTGGCTGGAGCTGGTTCCTCACCTCCACAACATTCAAGATGAGGTCTTCAGCACGGCCACGACCCGGCTGCCTCCAGGAACCGCCCGGACCCCACACTGGAAGGGTCAGGGACCCCGAACGACACGCCATCCCATCCCAACCTTCCCTACAGAAACGGACCCAGACGGCTCAGAGCCCCCTCGGTTCCCTCCCTTCCCAAACGACACCCGGGACTACTCTACAGAACTGAGCGTGACGGTAGCTGTCGGCGCGTCGCTCCTCTTCCTCAACATCCTTGCCTTCGCCGCGCTGTACTACAAACGCGACAAACGGCACGAGATGCGGCGGCACCGACTGTCCCCGCAGCGAGGGGTACCTGCTAATGACTTAGCGCACAGCCAAGAGGAAGAGATCATGTCCCTGCAAATGAAGCACTCGGAGCACGACGCCCACCACGACATGGAGCCGCTGCGACCGCATGATATTTTACGCCCCGCATGCCCACCCGACTACACATTGGCACTTCGGCGGGCGCCCGACGATGTCCCGCTCATGACCCCCAACACTATCACCATGATTCCCAGCACCATTACTGGCATGCAACCCCTCCATGCCTTCAACACCTTCCCTACAACCACCGGCCACAACAACACCCTACCTCACCCTCACTCCACCACCCGTGTATAGTAGGACTAGCTCTCACACATATCCAGTTTTCTCTCTCTGTCCGCCTTTTCAAGCTCCTAGACTTCAGATGCTCTCGGTTCAGCTGCCTCGAGTGGCGACTGCGCATCCTGTTGGCGTTCTCATAGGTTTCGTAGAAGCTGTACACTTGGGTGAGATTGGGTCGGCAGTGACAAGTCATCAGCCTTGTACTGGATTCAACTTGCTGGTTGTTTTTACGCATTGTACACTGGGCGTCGGTGATTGACTAAGCTGATGCGATGTCATGAGGGGAAATGATGACATTTACCCACTTTTCTTCTTCTCTCACTAAATTGGCAGAGTGCAGATTTCATCTATCCTTTTTATCACCCTCCTTTGTTATTCCATTACCGGGCCATCGCTCTCTGCCGAATGTGATTTTGTGTCCTTGGGTTATGTTTTACATGAATCTTAGGGGCATTCGATGAAAGGCTGGATATGTTGTGTTTACCTGCAGTCTTGTGTCAAGTATTAAATCATACCTTGTAACAAAAGTCGCAGAGAATGAGAGAAAATGACAGCGTCTGACAGAAGACGAAAACAAAAGTGCCAACCTCCTCTCTTTTCTCTCGCTCTCGCTCTGTACGTGTCATTTTATCACACATATTTGACTTGGCTATGTGTTGTTTCTTAGGAAGATTTTTGTATGTATAAATATAAAGACAAATATATAAAAGAATGATATGAATATATATTTACATGGATTGCTCGGTGGGATCTATGCATGAAATATTTTTAAGCACCAAGAAGGACACTGAGCTGTAAACTCCCACAGCTTATTCGTTTATTTTTTTTGTTGTTTATTTTTACGTTTGCTTGCTTAAAATGCCTACAGAAACCTTTTGTGTGGTGGTGCATTAGTCCAAATGTAACACCCTCCTCAGTCTGACCACTTTATAAGACGGTATCCTCTCTCTGTATCCAGAAAGAGAGGTATTGGCAATATTCTTTTAAATGATTTTTGACATACCATCATATGCAGGTGTTGGTGCTATTATTTGACCATTAGCCATGTAGTGCTCTACCAGAGCCATCTGTGATGGTCCGGACAGTTGCATAAATACAGCAAATAGCGAATGCACATGTAGCTTTGCATCTCTTTTGTGGGTCTCTGACCGCTATATTTCTCATATACAAATGCCGCACTTACACCTCGGTCCATTTTTCTCTCTCTGTGTCCTCTCCCGTGCTTTCTCTGTCCTCACTCTTTCAGTCCATCATCGTTTGGTTTTCGGCAACCAAATTTAATAAGCATCTTTTTGTGTATTTGTGTGCACGTGCACACGTAAAGAGTGTGTTTTTTAGGCGTTAACGTGAATGTGTGAGGTAAGAGAAGATGTGATAGAGAGGCACGAGAGAGAGAGAAAAATATGTTGTTTTTAACCTTCATAATCTCCTTCATCTGTGGCCCTCTATCATCCAGGAAAACCTACATACAAAATAGTAAAGGAAAGAGGCTGGAAGCACTCCTAATTTCAGTTTCTACATATCTGTCTGCACTGCACACTTGACCTTTTTGACAAGGTTATGACAAGCACAGCAAATAGCGGTGATATACATATAGACAAATCTTACAGATTGTTTTTCAGGTTAAAGGAGGAATGGCTTCGGACAGTAACAGCAGGATTTACACGATCACTTGTGTTCTGTTCATGCCTTGTTATCATATTTTTCTGCCACTGCTGTGTGTCACGGGAGGATGATGGTTTGTCTCACTGTCGGCTCCGTTTGCCAGTGTATTGAATCTGAGATGCCCAGGACCATCATGAGGGAGCACATACTAACAGCAGTATGCTGCACAATGTACTAAATGTGAACAGACCCTCAAAGCATTGCTGAGCAAACATGCTGGAGGTTCAGTCATGAAAACAGAACTTTCGTCTGCGGCGTGGACTGAAAACAACAAAAACTGGACAATAAACAAAGGGAGATTGTAACAAACTTCAGTTGCAGGTACCTTCTGGAGATCCAGCGAGTGTAGGTTTGGGACCTGTGGATATGTACCATCTGTGGACTTTTGTGTGGTTGTAGGTATAACCAAACTCCATTTTAAGCAAACTATGTGGAGTTGACTAGAGCTGCCTCAGTTCTATTAATCACTACCGTTTTAAGAGATGAGTTCTCTCGTTTGTTTTTGTACGCTCAACCACTAGAGTGTGATGTCGTGGTACATACAGAATAAAGACTCTACATCCATTACGAGCCATTCATTGGGTCTTCAGTAGGCGTACAGCGAGAGAAGGAGATATAGAAATTAACTGTACATTGTAAGAACAAATCAACTGAAAATATTTGTAAATATTCAGTTACTTGTTTAAATGTTTCGTTTGTTTTTAATTTTCTTTTGGGGGTTTTTTTTCTTTCTGGTCGAATGAAATTTAAAATACTTTGTGACCAGGACAACAGGTGCAAGTTCTAATTCAGCCACCAGCAAAATTGATGAATCTCATTAGTTAAATTCACTTTCTGCTGCTTCATTTGAGATCAGAGGATGGAGATGATGTATTGCTCCTATATTTGAGCATAAAGAGATGTGTATTATGTAGCATACCAATGTCACTTGAATCATCGCCGCTAGTCATATTTCTGCACAAGTATGATTGGCTGTCCGTTTAAGATACAAAGCCTGCCAGCTTTCAAAAATCTTCTAAACATCCGGTTTATTCAAGCGCTGGACCCATGGTGGTTATGAGAGGTTTTTCATCTGAACTTGTTGTAGCATTGAATTCTTACCAAAAGGTGGTAGATATTTTATGAAATATCTAAAATAGGGGGAAAGTATTGTTTTCGGTCACATTTGTACACTTTATTATTTTTTAATAAATTAAGCAAAATAATGCCAAATGAAAGATGTAATAAAGAGTGCACGGGCAGCTCGATATGTCAGGTCTGATGGTTTAAAGATTACTGATGAAGCACACATTATTCTTCTAAGAAAATAAACATATTTTACTGGGTCCTAAAGCAAATTTACACCTGTTGCCCTGTTTTACTATATATGTTCAGAATCAAAACGCCACACTTGATGAAGAATAAACATGTTAATAATGGATTTTAAAAAAAGGTAAAAATATATAAATAAGGTGATGATATTTCTCTTTATTTAGAAGTTATTACACACTGTATGCTGTGACTCTGATCTGGGGAACATTAAAGAAATTCATAGCCAGACAGCAGACTCTTGTTTCCTTTTATTGGAGTTATTCCTTTTACAATTATTTAACTGTTCCCTGAACTTTCAAAGAACACCAACAGACATAACAAAATACATCAAAGACATACAGTCATATTTAGGAATAACTCATAGGTGTTTGGATCAAGATTAGACTCTTCAAAAAAAAAATTATTCTGTTCTACAGTGCATATTTATTTAGCAGGCACTTCATTACAAGGCTGTTTAATTGGTTACATTAAGTGATAATACATCAAAATCAGTAAATATTTATTTGAAACAATATTTTTGTATATATATTCTTAGTTTAGAATTCTTACATACGTTTGTAAGTATTAACTATTTTACATCAGTACAAAGAAATGAATGACTAAAGTATATTATTTTGACAACAAACAGAAACATAATAAAACATTTTCATCAATTACCAACTAATCTATAAACCTTTTCACTATTATATTGTCTATTTTACATTCTCTCAATTAAACTGTCTATTGAATTGATATGATTAACTCATTTCCAATTCCTAAGCACAAGTATTATTGGTGGTTACTGGAACAAAGCTGAAACCATCTGGAGGTAATCAAGAGCATTTTTCAGTAAGTGGAGCTAAATCAATTAATCTATGGTTGTCACATAAAATAATTGTTTATTTGATGCTGAAAGACTCTTTTAAACTGTCCTCTGCTTGCTGCTTTGTGATGGATTTCCAGGTCAAGGGAATTTCAGCAGGGTGAGCATTGTATTCTTCAGCAAACTTAGTGTTGAAACGGGCCATCACATATTTCCAGTAGTCTGAGGCTTGTATGCTAGGATCAGCAGGGATGTGCCAGTCTGGAAAGATTTCTCTGTATCTTTTGTAAGGATGATAGTTATAATTAGTTTGAAAACACTTAAATTGTGCTTCACTGTGGACATCTGTTGAGCAGATATTAGACACTAATTTTTCATTTTTTTCATATCTATAGCGGCCAAGTCCCTGAGGTCTGTGTACTGAAGCACAGTGATCAGTATGGGCTTCTCCACCAGCCTCGCATGGAGCACTGCAGAAGGGACACTGTTTCCCACATCCAAACACTCGCTTGAAGAGCTCATCCTGAGGTTTCATTTTGAGAATGCGAAGTTTGACCTGTATGTCGACTCTCTTCAGTTGTTCCTTCAGTGTCTGCTCCATCTCTTTTACAGATTTGGTTAGCCAGTTTGCAAATGGCTCTTGAGAAGCATTGTTCAGGACCATCACTGTTTCTAAAGCATCTTTGGGAATTACTAGCTTTTGCCCGAGCTTCCTGCATATGTACTGGATGAATCCTTTGATACCATCTTCATTTGTTTCATTTTGTGCCGATTGGACAGCCTCTAGTATCTCCTTGATGATCCCTCTAAGGTGAAGTTCCTCCAACTCAGACATTTCCTGTTGATTCGAAAATTGTTTGGTGATTTGATCATATATCCAGTCCTTAACAAAACCTTCATAGGTGGTAATGTATTTCACGAACTGTTCAAACTTATCTTCTCTGAGCAGCTGCTTTAAGAGTGTGAACTGAAAAAATCCACGAGTGCTGAACTGAAATGCATTTTTTCCCTGAATCATTTTGTCAACAATGTCTGGACCCAAAGAGCTGTAGATGAATCCCTCGACTGCAGGCATCAAGCACAGTTTCGTGAATTCTTCAGCCTTTCTCTGACACTGATCACGATCATGGAACAGGTCCTTAAAATCATTGCGATATTTGTCTTTATACTGATTAAGGCATCTGCGTGGGTCATTCTCCTTTATAAAATCATTATGCATGTGTTGAAATGCTTTTGCAGAAATCCCACAAATGTGTTGTTTCAGGGACAGTTCAAATTCATCTGCTAACTTCACATTCTTAAATCTGTCATCAATTATGTGTAAGATCTCCTGAATGTAGGTGTC
>JAUCMU010000125.1:9647027-9674685 GCA_032275025.1 Enteromius treurensis | reverse complement strand
TTGCGTTTTGAGATCTCTAACCCAGAACATAACCTGAGCAGGTTAGCCGTGCAGCGCAAGTTACCATGGCAATGAACACCAATTGAAGCCGAGTTTCTTTCATTGTACCTAAAACCCAGGATTGTTTCAAACTAATCCTAAACTTACCTGGCTAGCCAGCTAATCCGGCTACATGGTACAGGTCCCAGGTTTACTCTTACGAACCTGTTGCTATGACAGCAAGTACCGGATGAGCGTCGAAGAACCGAGCGATCCAAGATCACACGAAATTGTCAACAATCAAATCCTGCTAACTTAGTTAGCGAGTTACGAAGAACAGACCCCATGGATGTCAAGCTTGTAAATGAAGAGTAACCTAGTGGTAATCGGTTCTGTATTAAAATATACATGCATGCGCAGTTAATGTTGTTTTTTTGTCATTGTTTAAGAAACTTTATTATTTATATATGTTTTTTTAAACATTAAAAAAACTAATAATATAAATACAAAACAGGCGATGATTTCCCTCAAACATCGCACAAAACTTGAAGTCTAGATGAGGCCAGCCCTGATACACCAACAGATAGGCTACACACCCAAAAACCCTGTGTGACCCTTTCCTGATTAATCCCATTTTCAATTTGTAAATTATGGCACAGGATGTGATCTGTGCTTTTGTTTTGTTTTAAGAGAAATAGCCTGCCTTCTTACACTGATTGTCATTTCATTCAGCCAAATTTAATTGTAAGCTAAATCTGTGATAATGCTTTTTTCAAAACCTCTTAGTGCTCTATTGGTCAGAAACACATGCCCTATGACTGACTGGATAAGAGTGATGTTTTGCATACGGTAGCTTTCACTTTTCTAAGCTAACAGTCTGGCTTGGAACACCATGGAAGAACAAGTGGATCTGCTTGTCTTTGTATTTAAAAACTGGAAATTTTGTTACAAACACTGATAACTTATCAGCTTCTCACTTTCTGATGGCTTTTTGTAAGATTTTTATCTTCAGTCTTCTTCTATTGACAGGTTTGTGTCAGGCAGGTGGCACGGTCTCCGACAGCTTTAAAGACTGCAGTCAGTTCTTCTACATGCACACAGCACCCACAGGTATCCAAGGGGGCAATCTGAAAAGGATATGTCAACGATACGGAGATAAACTACGTTACGCCACACTGTATGACAGCAGTCGCCATTTGGCGCTTTATTCAGCTTACACCTTCAAAAAGTCAGATGGACAAAGAAGGATGGACACACCCTGGATGTATGAACCACAGGTAGCAGAGTACCTTAGCTTTGTCTCTGAATATTCAAAAATAACAAATAAATAAATAAATGAATAAGTTACTGGTCCTGTCCATATACTGTTGTTGTTGTCAGTATGAGTTTCTACATGGTTTTTGATTTCTTGTTTGTTTTTCACCCCCAGCTGGTTTCTGCCGATGAAGGCGGAAACATGAGAGAGTTGCCCTCTAGTGGTGAAACTGACCCACTGCTTGAGGAGAGCCAGGCTGTGCTCCCAGACTATGCTGATGCAGTGGAGTACGAGCGTGGCTCACTTAACCCTGACCAGCACCAGGCAGACAACCAAGACAAAGCAGCTACCTATACTCTCACAAATGTTGTACCTCAGATCACAGACTTATTGGAGGGTCCATGGGCCATTTATATCGATATGGTGCGCCGCCGCCTGAACAACTTCTGCCGTGGTGCTGCCTATGTGGTGACTGGGGTGACTGTATCAGGGCTGACCATACGAAGAGGAAGAGAAGACCGCATGGCCGTCCCAAAGCACTTGTGGTCGGCATATTGCTGTCCACGGTTTGACCGAAACTCACCCTACGATGTGCGATACATGTTTCCCACTTACGCAGCATATGCTTTGAATGAGATTGTGGGGCATAGTGTCACAGAAGTGCCTTTGAAAGCTTTAGAGACCTTTCTAAAAAGTCAGACTGGCATGGACAGCGTGAGCCTCTTTTTCAAAAACTGTCTTACAGAAAATACACATACCAGTAGGAAGTGAATGAAAGACTGTAAAGCCTGCATATCAATAATTCAATTTACTTTAATGGAAATGCAGTCAGCCAAGACTACACTAGAGAAGAGAATAAAGTCACCTATCAGACAGTGTCGTGCTCTTTGTAGATGATTTCCATATTATCATGCCACACGTTGTGTATTCATGACTTTACATGGCTTGAATTACTGCATTTAAATATCCCTTCGTTTATATGTATGAATGTGAATTTATAGATGTATTAACTGCTGAAATTGTGGTGACTAATTATACAGTTAAGAGTCTGCTCTACTGCTGAAAGCTCTGTTTAAAGGTTGGTTCCATTTTTACTGAACAACAGTACTATAGGTGCAACACATAAAGAAAAATAAGTCACTTAGCAGTCAATATAGCATTAACAATTTATTCTTCTCACATTTATGAAGAAGAAATTTGACTAAAAGTATAATTTGGTTCAATTGAAATTTACCATTCTTTTTCTAGCACATCCTAGTCAGGCTCAGGTTGATGGCAGACCAGAAAACAATATCCTCCTTTAGGGAGCCAGCAGGGAGCAAATTTACCTTGCTGCTTTGCATGTAGACTAAGATTGTGGCACACTGAAGTTGTGGTTTTGCATGTTCTTTGTGCTCTGCGATAGAATTTTTAATGGCTCTCATTTTATTCTCCACCTACCAGTGAAGAATAGTCAGTTCATTTTAAATGAGATAAAGACAGTCAACTGGAGACAGCCACAGAAAAAGGAGCAATTTTTTGCTTAGTTTCAGTCCAAAGTACACTTCACAGAGAAGAGCAACATTAGGACAACATGAAGCTCACGGTCTATTGCTGTTCCCGGTTGGGAACCGTTCTGATCCCACTGATGTGTTTGATATTAAGATCGCAAGCTGGAGTTGTGGATGATTTCTCCCAAATAGATCGCTGTAAGGATTTCCTATATATGGGCACTCCACCACGAGGTTACCTCAGTACTCCTCTAAAGAAGATCTGCCAGCGCTATGTGGACAAGCCTCGCTTTGTTACCCTCTTCGACGCCCAAAAACACATCCCCGTCTATTCAGCATACACCTTCAAGAAATCAGATGGGGAGAAACGGGTAGACATTCCCTGGATGTTTGAACCACAGGTGAGAGTGCGCTAAGAATAACATGTTTAGTATATTATACTGTATGTACACAATTATTCATTAGTTTGAGGTCAGTTCATTTAGAAAGAAATGATTGCTTTCATTCAGCAAGAATGCAATAAATGAATACAAAATTTGCAGTGAAAAATGGGGTAAAAATAAATCAGCACAAAATGTTTTTTCAACTTAAATTACAACAAAAATGTTTCCTGAGCACCAGAAAGGAGCATAATTTCCAAAGGATCATGTGACATTAAAGACTGGCGTTATGGCTGCTGAAAATAAACATTTTCCATTACAGGAATAAATTAAATTTTCTAAGATATAGGAATCACCTTTTACTAATAAAAGAGCAGCTTGGGTGAGCATTACTTCAAATGCATAAAATCTCCCTCCTCAACTTCTATATGGCTACATGACTTTATATTAAGTAAATAAATTAATAATCCGTTTCAATGTTTAAATGTATCTCTCGTGAAATGTTTAAATGTGATCTGTGCATTGCAATCATTACCGTGGATCTGAGAATCTAAACCCATCTTAATCTAATTTCCATCACCTCCTTTTGCACAGCTGGCAACTGAGAAAGGAAGCAGTAACATGGAACCCTTTCCTCAGTCTACCTTAATGCACAAAAACTTTCAAGACACGCAGGCTGTGTTAGAAGACTACGCTGATGTAGTGCAATATGAGCGTGGCCAGATGAACCCCGATGAGCATCAGGCAGACCCTCTGGACAAAGCTGCCACCTACACACTGACCAATGTAGTTCCCCTGATAAGAGAGTTCAGTTTTGGTCCCTGGAGCACACAGGTGGAGGTTACCCGCAAACGGCTCAACAATTATTGTCACGGAAAGGCTTATGTGATCACTGGGGTGACAACATCAGGTAATATGATTCGACGCGATAACCTAGATCGTGTCGCCATCCCAGAGTTCATGTGGACAGCTTATTGCTGCACAGATTACGATCACAATGCTCCCTACGCAGAGCGGTATAAGTTTCCAGCGTTCGGCGCCTACGGTCTTAACGATCGAGTCAACAACCACATAGTGGAGGTGCCTATCAAAAATCTGGAGAAGTTTCTCAAGGGCAAAATGGAGGTGGACAAGAACTTCCAGATCTTTTACAGTGACTGTGTGTCAGATGTGTAAAGATTAGAATTGGATAATGAACCAATCATAAGAATTGCAAATATAAAATTTAACTTAATATAAAAACAATTCGGGTTTTAATTCATTGAAATATAGTAACAGATCACTCAAAAATGAAAATAATTGTTATCAGATACATCATGTACTCCTCTTTTGTTGAACATACAAGAATATCTTTTGAAGAGTGTGCATAATTGATTGTGGTATTTTGTTTGTTCAGCAGAAAAAAGAAACTTATACAGGAACAACATGATGGTGTGTAAATGTTGACAAAATTTAGCATGAGCTATAACTTTAATACTTGATATAAATCTATTTGGGACAAAGATACTTTTCATGATTAACTACTTCTATGTGCTACATATGTCAGCAATACAACTAGGCTTCATTTCTGATTAGATCCTATAGATGTTAGTGTGATGTATAACATGTTGTATTCCCAAGCTAAAGCACATGTCAGGTGAATGAATAAGATTAAATGACTACAAATGTAAACAGAACAGACGAACTTCAGGATGCTGTTAACACAAGTACCAGCTTTGAAAGAAATATGAAAATAAAAAAAGTCACATGTGGTTCGTTTATCAGTTCGTTGTCATGGTGTAACATTCAAATACAACTTTGCTCTTGCTGTGACAGCTTTGAGGCACAGGCTAATGCAAGAAAAAAATGAGCATGGATGTCAATGGCATTTTGATTAAGATATTTTATTCATGTGATTAGGTGAAACAGAAATTTGACCATCTGCCATCTAAGGCAAAATAAGGATTTTAAGAGCTATTTAACCAAATAGTCCTTGCTCCACTCATATCTCTGGATTAAGCATATTAATGCATATTGTAAAAAAATCCTCAAATATAATCAGAATGCACCTTAATCAAGGGGAGAGGAACCAACACTGTCACTTCTTAGCAGTAAGGGGGAGGCAAACATTGTAGAAAGAGCACTGATCCAAAGAACCAACTGCTTTCCACGAAACCCAACCTTGACTTTGCAATGACTTTTTATCCAAGGGACGGCCGAGGTAATGAGGGTCCATAACAAGCAAATAACTCCCCCGTTTACCAGTGCACACACCTAGGATCCCCTTAGAAGCATTGTCCCTGTCTCCTCCCATCATAACAGGTGACCCACAGGTGAGGAAGTGGTCATGAAGGTCTTCTATGGCTTGGTCAAGCTCTTTGCCATACCGCACATGCAGTATGCGGCAGGGAACATCATAGAGCTGGTCAAAAACAAGACTTGCCTCAAATGTCCCAATCCACTCCCTGGATCCCAGGAATGAGTCAGGTTTGTCCCCTATTTCCACCAAAGTTTGCTGTATTTCAGAAAGACTAGGTGGATGTCTGCTCATAGTGAGAGGTTGATTAAAACTCAACCATGAAGCCATGGTCTGAATAGTCCTATATCCACAACCCCAACCTCTGTCATCCTTGCCATCACAACCGTAATGATAATAGAGGCACTCTCCTGATATTACTGAGCATCTATCACAATCAGGACATGGTTGAGGAAGCCCGTCATGTGCGTTCTTTACTAATGTATCCTGCCATGTTCCGTTATTGGCTGACATCGGAGTTTGTCCAGAAACATGTTTACCCCAATCAATACACTCAGTTTTCTCTCTTTCCATATCTGTACGTGTATATAAGCGCCAAAAACTACTACTAAAAATACGAAGAACGTTTATATGCTGTCATCTCGACACAGCGGTCCGTCTATGAAACACTTCCCTCAGATGTAAGAGCTCGTTCTAAAACAGTTCCGCACCAAATTCGTGAATGTCTCCTGTTTTACACGGTTTTACACACACCAAACTGTGATAACAATGGACAATAAATAAACAATATATAGATTACAGGTCTGGGTATGGTTAAAACAATAATTGCTGCTGGCTCTGAGTGTGTAACGTTCCCACAAAATAAGAAACTATAGTTAACAAAACAGGAACGTATTTTATTTTATGTCGAAATTAGTCGATTATTGTTATTTCCTCCGCAATTTACTATAAGGGCTAAATATGTAGCAGCTGCTTTCTGTTGGAAATACGTGAATACTTTTGGAAGATTCGGCTCAATGGCGGGAAAGCCTGTGTGTTGCAAATGTAAGTCTGAACAACCAGCCAGCAATTAAACTAACTTTTATTTTGCAGCATCGTCATGCAACTCAAAAATATTTTTTTTAATATTTCTTCTGCTGTATTTGGGTCAGTGCGGATTTTAGGTTACAGTAGACGAGCATGTCATTTGTTAGTTTTAACTTTTAATTGTTTGATGCACTGGTAGGCATTTATAAGGTATTTGTCGATAAATCGTTGAAATTCTTTTCATTTTGGTATGTTTAACGAAAGAGACGTCCCTTTTTATGCGAGAAGGACCTGTCTGCTGCAGCCTGCAGATCGGGGCGGGGCCGAAGCTGAACCTGACATGTCTAGCCCCGCCCCATACCTACTCTGATTGGCTAGATCGTCTATCATAGGCGTACATACGGACGGATTATGCAGTTTAAAAAGCTAAAAACGCTGTGCAGTTTGACAAAGCTTTCATAATGATGCACAGAAAAAAAAGCATTAGCCTGTAACTCACCATGTCCCTGAAATGATTGTTTTGCTAAATTAAGCTGGCATTTAGTCTAACACACGAACAAAAAAAATGAATTGGGTTGATTATTCTCAGCGCTTTCAGATAGAGGAATTATATATTATTTAGGAATTATGAATTAAATGTTTTTTTGAAGATTTGATCATTAATTTTTATAGCATCAGTATGAGACAAAAAATAAAAAGGATGTATCAGTATTGTTTTTATTTATATAGCATGGCAATTAAAGTTTTTTTGAAACTTTTTATTCACTATACATTGCAAAGCATTTACTTTTCCCTCACCTTTAAAGTAAAGAAATCGAGAACATTTTATTTACACCGGATAGTTCTGTGGTAGGCTAATTCTGTAATAACTTTGGAAGAACTTACTCTGAATCTGTTGCTATAGTAACGAACGCAACTTTCGCATCATGCACTTATTTCATTATATACAGTATATTTCAACATATACATTTATAGAACTTACACCTTAAACTTTTATACATCATTTATTGTTAAGAGATCATGACGCACATTTTATTTTTTTCTTTCTTTCTTTCTTTCTTTTTTATTTTATTTTATATATTTGTTTCTCAGTCTTAAAATGCAAAACTCTTATTTTAATGAATCCATAGCGCAAGCCAGATCCGAAAACCACAGCCACCCGCGTTCAAATAAACGAATTCAATAAGATTATCAACGATAGATATTTGACCGAATCTATTGAGACGATTCATTTTGGTCAGCTGGTTCACCAATAGGCTACACTGAATGATTAATTTGTGAAGTCGAGTGATCCAGAAGATTAAAATTGCAGCAGCTAAAATATCATGTTATGATTCACTAAAACAGACACAGAGTCAAGTTAACCATTAACAATTGGATTTGTCTGGTTCTCTGAGCCAGGATGCGGGTCATATGTAATTCCCAGATGAAATATGCTCCTAATTATTCATAATAATTATCAGACGGCGCTGTTTAATCTCATATTTGGGTGGAATTAGTCACTTCTGTTTAACTGAAGAGGACTGGACATAATGCACAGTTTTAACCGCTGTTCTGATTCGCTCATAAATCCATGCACTACTGTTCTACACCATTTTCTATCGTATGAAAAATGACCGGGAAAATATGGGGCGGAGCAACTCGTGCAGCCCCGCCCTGATCTGCGGGCTGCAGACAGGTGTACTTGTTTTATGCACAAATGTTTGGAGCGATATTCCCATTTCATCAGCAGAGGGAGCCAGTCCTTTGGGAAAGTTCAATAGATCCATTCTACTCTGGCTTTGAAGATCACTCTTGGATTTAGCCAATGCTATAAGGTAAGCGTTTCGTGTTTATTCATTCAAAACTGTGGTTGTGCAGTAAATGCCAACCTAGAGAGGAACATTCTGTGCATTGCATGTGTTGTATATATTGCTAATTGATTGTCAAACATTATGTTTCTTGAATAGTGCTCTAGTGAATGTAGCATGTATTCATATTGTTCATTATCTTACAGTCTTTTATTTCTAAGTTGTTCAAGTGTAGACAGAAAAAACCCAAGTCAGATGCATCTTCCACTGTCCATTTCCCATACACATAATAAAAGAAAACCCATGCCACCAGAGAAGCAACATTGGCATTAGTATCACACATCTATCTGCTAATAAAGCTAATAAACCCCAAAATATCTCTAAATAGACTGGATGCCATTGTCCAGGGGAAAGAAAAACAACCTATATGAGCATAAACAAATGGTTTGGTAAATACAGCTGTTTTGGATCTATTATGTAGGATTAGTCCATGCATATTGCTTTATGAGGCACTTTTTGCATGATTTGACTTTTTGTTCTTCTAATCAGTAAAGCAAATACCATGTTTTACGTAAAAATGTCCGTACGCCATTGCCATATACAGTAGGCCTATTGTGAAATGGTAGAAATTTGAAGCTGTGCCATCCAGCAACCGGATATTTATTTTTGAACTAAAAAGCAAGGATTTAATTTACAATATTTCCACAAAATGAATGCTCTGGTTTTTCAACAGTTGGCTTTAGTGGATCCACATAAGATCACTTAAACCGAAAGGGATTTAAACTAAAGGGATACTGAAACAAGGTCAAGGCACAGCAGGTATAATAGAAACACAGAAATACATGCATAAAAACAGAGCGCAAGGTCAAAGAATAGACTACGATAAACAATGTATGATAAGGGATACGTGAATACTGGCCTGCAATTGAATGTTTTGACTTGAGATAGGCTAAAGATGAACACTTAAGATCAGACTCAAATCTGGAGATGGAAGACATTCCAGAACTAACCTTTATATCAAGCCACTGATGCAAAATAAAGAATGGGAAGAATAAAACCCTGCACCTAAAGAGATCACACTGTATGTGGGCGTGTAGTGATGATTCAATCTGGACACAAGACTGTGCGGATAACTGTAGGTGAGTGGAGGCTGGCAGCGTCAATGCATCCAGCATTTCTGAGATTTTATTGCAAATGTGTGCATCTTTATTGCTCATACATTGCATGCAAATAGCATACAGGAATTACTAACTTAAGTGTTGCCACTTTTTGAAAATGCTTGTTGCCAAAACCTTACTAAGCTGACAGGTTTAACATTTTTGTTGATGTGTATTGTGCACATTTATGTAATATTATGTAAGACACTTGAGTTTCTGTTAACTTAAGCAGTTGTCTGAGTACTGCTGTACTCATTCATGAAATGACCTCAGGATTTTATTTTTATTTTTTGTCCGCTGGCAAGCTGTTGGTCGTTCTCTAAATGGTTTATCTGTGAATTTGGCATAGTGACATGATTAGCATGTATCTGCTGTTTAAGACTGGTCAGCAGCCAGAACAAGGAGTACTGATCTAACAACAGTAACTATGTCAGCGGCAGCGGAGTACACACAAGCCTGTCAACTAATTTTAAAATGAACGCTATGTGACTTCATGCAAGTTTTCAAACAATGTGACTATTTGACAAATGCATTTAGCATATCATCAGTGTGATTGTACAAATGGCATATAATATGCATTGGGGGGGATTAAGCAGCTGAGTGATGGCAATTTTTTGATGTCATTTGAAATGACACTAGGAGTCAAACATATTTTGGTTGAATAAAGAAAAATAATGATTCAGTTGAAGAGCTAAAGATAGTAAAGCCTTCTATTTCTATTGTTTCTGCTGGAGGGAGCAAAGGCCAAAGCTGGAAATATCCTTATATGCTTACAGCCAGAAATAGCTGGCATTCTATCATCGTAAAGTGCAGATTTTCTCAGTAAATGAAGCTCTTTCGAGTCTATTAAAATCCCAACACCTCCTAAAGAGCAGTATGATATTTATAGCTGAGGATGAAGGGGTGGGTAGCAGGGTCCAGGGTGAGAGGAAGGGGTCTTCCTGAAACAATCAGTCAGGTTGTTCAAAGAAGTAGAGCCACCAGCAGGCTGTGTGTGCATGGGAAAACGCTGCCAAATAATCTGCAGGTTTCCTCTTTTGGCCTGCAGACCCTTATCTTGAGCTTCTCTTTGTAATACTTCCCTATGTAAATTAAAACCAGCTGAATTTAAGTGTCACGTGATTCTTCACAAGTCACTCTAATATTTTGATTTGGTGCACAATTATTAATTATTGTTTGTGCTTAATTATTAATAGTAGTAGTTATTGTTATTGATGTTTCAAACTGTAGTACTTTTTTCCAGGACTATTTGATGAATAGACAGTCCAGAAGAACAGCGTTCATTTGAAACAGAAATCAATGTTAAGGTATGAATGTGATTCTTTTTTAAATGTAACTTTTCATCAATTTAATGCATCCTTGCTAAATCTATACTATTAATATCTTTTCTTTACCCTAACCTGTGGTGAAAGTGGTTGTATATCACAGTGTTCATAAAATATAAAGCTGTTTTCAACATTAATAACAATAATAATAGCCCCTAATAATAAAAAAAAAACTTTTCTTGAGAACAAAATCATCATATTAGAATGAATTGCAGCTAAAAATTCAACTTTGCCATCACAGCAATCAATTAAAATATATGTAAGAATATTACATTATTAATATTAAATATTAATATACTTATTATAAATGTAAAGCTAAAACAATATTCTAATTTAACTGTATCATTGTGGCATTTATTTGACAAAAAATATAAATATATTTTAAAATGTGATTTATACCTAAGATGGCAAAGCTGAATTTTCAGTAGATTTTACTAGTCTTTATTGTCGAATGACTCCTCAGAAATGTCCTACTATTAAAAGTGTTGTAAATAAATAAATATTCCTGACCAAAACCTTTAACCAGTATGTGTGTGTCTGTGTGTATATTCCATATATAAAGAGTACACATAAAAAAATTATTCATTGGATTAACTCAATTTAATTGAAGGCAGGATTTCCATCCAATAAATATGTGTAGCCCCAACTCATAAAAAACAAATCAATGCAAGTAAAAATTTAATTGAGGTCAACTCAATTTGATCAAATAAAGATTTTATGAAATTTATACATTTTGTGTATTGGGTTTTGGGTTGTCTTGGAAAAGTCAGTCTTGGATTGTATTTATTGATTAAGTAAAACTAAATATAAAGTGGATTTGAGCCATTTCAAATCGTTAAAGCTGATCGTCCCGCGTTTGTAGACCGTGCGCGCCATCCACTGACATCGGGCGCCATTTCTTCCTGCGGGACAATCCGCGTGGGAGAAGACGACAGGGGAGAGATCCAGAATTAAATTTTGTGGTGTTTATGTGTCACTAAAGGCTTAGGGGCCGTTCACATGCAGCGTGCAAGCTCTTTATTTTCAATAGAGCCACGCAGTTCATAAACCAAAGCAGATATGATTTTGTAACTGACAGCGCTGTCACGAACCTCGCGTATTCCACACGTTTTTAGACGCTTCATGTGAACATACACTTAAGATAGATACATTTAATGCTAAAGTATAGTTAGCACTACTACAAACATAATTATTTGTGGCCAAGACACAAACTTCTGAAGAAGAGAAGCGGGCGAGGTTGTTAGTTAATAGTTTAATCTCATCATCATTACCATCACTCTGTTCTTCTACTTGATAATGTTCAGTGCTTTGCTACAATCTGTTAAAAGCACTATAGAAATAAAAGTGACTTGATTTGACATGTGGCATCTATGCGAAAGCAGGCCATGGAGACACGGGTGGTCCACGAAAACAAAGAAAAAAAATATCACTAACTCCTAAAAATGTTTTTTTGTGTGTGTCTGTGTGTGTGTGTGTGTGCGTTTATTTCTAGAAACTATTCAAATTTGTATTCATACGTCTTTAGACAAATCTCAATACATATTTTTTTTCAGAACCTGTACTTGGCTTATTATTCCATTCAACTTATTTGGCTACTGTAAAATTTGCAAAGGGAAACTTATCAAACATGATAAAAACCTGATGGCCCCGTCAGAGGCTTTAAGAACTTTAGCCATTAGCCAACTTGTTATGTATAACATAAGATGGTTTTGATACATCCTTGGTATTATTATTATTAAAACAACTTTGATTCACGTTAGCAGGTCCCTAAGCACATGCTCTACACTTTACCACACTGGTAAAACACCAACATACCAGAAGGTCTTTTAAATACAAATATTAAAAGAGCATTAAAAATTAACAAGTCTCCCAGTTTTATCACCTTAATAAAAAATGTATTTCCAGATTTACTATCCTTATCCAGCCCTGTGCAAAGCATGATGGGAAGGGAAAATCCACTTCCTAGTAACACAAGTGAAATCATGTATGTTCTTTCAAAATGAAAATATTGAGTTGAAACAAAACAGAACCGTTTCAAGTCAGTTTAACACAATGCAGTTGTTTAAATAGGGAACCAAACATAATGGTGTTAAATAAAAATTATGTTTCTTAAATAAACTGAACAGTGCTGGGGAATTATTATTTTAGTGTGTATAAAGTATAAAGAGAATCACAGCTAGGGCAAACAATCTGAAAGAAAGCTTTACCCATTGAACTCAAGATTATTAATTCAGGATGCCTCTTATTCAGAAACAATAACTTCCGACAGACCACCTCAGCGGCTCCGACCTCCCCGTCCCCTATTCTTTTATGTAGTTTCCTGTCTTGCGGCGCGCCACTGGACCTCAAACAAGGAGCCTGATCTGGCTCTCTTTCCATTCAGGAAGAGAGTCATTCTCTACTTACTATGCAGATCTCCCTCGCTGTCTTTCTCCTCATCTCTGCATCGCCGGCTTCTGGTTGTCTTTGTTTACTAGTAAAAAGGGGAGGGTGTCCTTGGGTCTTCCACCCACACAGACGCCCCCCCCCCCTCTTTTTTTAATCATCCCAATTTCAGTGACAGGGTCCAAGCCTCGGAGTCACCATGCCGAGACTCCCCCGCCCTCGCCCCCTCCTCAGCCATTACACATGTTCCACAGCACGTACCTTGTCTCTCTTTGCTCTCAGTTTAACTCAGGCAGAACAAACAGTAGTTTGATCAAACAAGACGACAAATGATTTAGGCCCATGAAAACAAACATGGTGTCTGTAGGCAATACAAAACTTGTCTATGTGTGTGCAAACACCTTATTATTGTGATGTTTACTAAAACATAGGAAATAATACACCCCGTTATCCAAACCATTTTAATATTTTTTATAGTCTTAGATACAAATAGTCTAAGCGATGCAGAACTGAAAAAGATAAAATAGTATGCAGTGATTGTGTCTCTTGCGAACAGTTATTAGAGGCAAACATAGAGAGATAGATATTACAAGTAAAACAGCAAAGAGGTTTGTGGGTAATATATTTTATTTAAATCTGAATCAATTTTATCTGCGGAAGCATTTAAACAAACAGAGAGATGCTTTTATTGATTATCCTCAGAACTATATATATACCTTGTGCATCTGTTGCCCAAACAACGTCTATTCTGTCATCCTTTAACAAACAGACCGGAATGAAAGAGCATGTGAAATACATGTGCTGCACGTAAAAAATATATCTTCTACAAGGAAACATACTGAGACCTGTCATTCAGCCCCCCCACACCAGTAATCTTTGTCCACAGAGATCTAAACCCACAGAGATTCTCCCTTGTGAACGTGCTCTAGAGATGTATAGATAAACTTTATTGATCCCTGAGGGTAAATTCAGTAGCTTTGAACTCTGTACACTCTTTGCCTTCTCAGTGACCCAGTCTGTTTTCCTGGATAGACTCGCTTTACCTTCCTGAATTACATTATTCTGTGCCAATTGCATTTAAACACATTTGAAGTGTATATTGCTATGGCTATTTGCCCATTTACCAGACAATATAAAGAAGTTCTGATGCATTTTCTGAATGATTAATTCCTACATAGAACCACGAGTTAAGGCCATGCAAAGTTTATCCATTTATGTTCGACTGCAAATAACAACTTCCTGAAACAACTTCCAGAGATTTAATATTGGGTCTACAAATAAAACTCACCCTTAAATATAAGGGTTCCTAATAAGGGAAGAACCATTTTGGGTACCGCAAAGAACATTTCTGGAAAAGAAAATAAGAAAACATTTTATTTTTAGTGTGAAGAACATTTTTAATATGTTAAGAACCTTTTAAAAAAGCTTTTGTGGAATAGAAGGGCTCCAAGAATGTGAAAGGTTCTTCATAAAATCGTAGATGTTTGTGGAGAGTAATGGAAGTATGTATGTAGTTCATTACGGAGGGTGATGTAATTACTTAATATAAGAAATAACAATTTTAAATTTTACATTGCATTGTGGTTTAGATTGAATGCAAATATCTATAAAATAACAGATAATGCGCTGTATAATGCGCTGACAATACATTTTGTGTTATTTGTGGGTTTTTGTTTTGTATTTTGTTCATTAAACACTCTCAAAAATAAAATTACAAAATCCGTCACTGGGACGGAACCTTTTCAAAAGGTACACTTTTATATCTATTAGGTTTAAATATGTACACTTTAAGTACTAATATGTACCTTTTAGGTACCAAAATGGATCCTTTAGGTACAAATATGTAAAGTACTGCCCTGATTGACAGCTTTTGTACCTTTATTTCTTAGAGTACAGTGTGTAGTACGTGTGGTGAAGGGATGCTAAAATATGCTACTAATAAAGGGGCTGATGCATATACCCCTATTGTGACGGAATTTAACTTATAACCTATTGGCCTAAGTTAATTTTGTAGTTGCAAAATAACATCTCGGAGTACAGTCCCCCTTGAGCATCTTGGATGGTTGCAAAACTGAAGTCTCAGTCATTTGTTTGACTTAACCCCTTAAGATCTTCAAGGTGCCAGGTTTTGACTGGAATACAGTACATCTGCTGTCTATCTATTTTTGTATACACGTATATTTAAACAGGACCTAATTCTTACAAATGTAAAGGTCTGCTGAGTGAATATGAAGAACTGCTTTTTAAAACCCTATACAATATACCAACTTGGGGTAGCCTACTAACAAGCATACTAATGTTGTATTGTTTCATTTCTTTGTGTAACCTCCCTTGTCTGGAAGTATACAGTGGAAAATGCTGTTAAAAGATGATTGTAAATTGCCTTGAGAGGAAGCCGTGCAAAGCCTTTTCGGTGCGCTATTTACTTCAAGAAAAAAGATATTATGTGAGTAACAATGAAAGACTAATCCCTTCCAAAACAGGAAGCTGATCAGATAACCATCACGAGACTGTGATATTTGATTTTGATTTTCAAAGTCATGAATTGAAAATAAATAAATAAGCATTACGGAACCGATGAGTGCTGACAATACCTTAAAAAGCTTCGGTTGCAATTAATGGGCAATAGACGGAGCTATGGACGAAACGGAGAGGATCCTGTACTAGATTCTGAGATGAAGATAACCAGTGAGTAAATTAAACGGCCTCAGTGTCTTTTTTCTTTTTTTAAACCCCCTGAGGTTTAACATTTTGTAACCGTCTCATGAGAGACAAGTCCATTCTCCACCTCTTTCTGAACATTAATGAGAGAGGTCCACCTTTTCTGCTTAGACGCGGTGCGCTTTCGTGGAGTGAGGGGGAATTTACGTTCATAGAAAGCTTGCCAATAGGGTGCTGCAAAGGCGAACGGATCGCAGTACGTGCCTCGTGGGAAGGGACGGTGTCATTGTATCTGATCGCGTGTGCGTCCCACAGAGTACTTGGAAGCAGCGCGTAGGGCTGGATGCGTCTGTGCTCGATTCTATCCATGTCTTTTGTGCCACCAGTTGAGCTGTCTTTGCGCGATATTTGTCGATTTTAATCATGTGCTTGAAAAATGCCAAGTTGTTTTGCGAATGTTTCACGGTTCAGGTAAGACACGTACGCTTTCATGAATTTTTTATAAAAGTTCTTGCTGTCTTAACGTGCATTTAGCAACACAAGTAGGGGAAATAGCGTTTTGTCGACTAAAATACATGCAATGAATGGCAAGCGATAGCCTACGTTAAACGTTTAGTGTTTTAACAGCATGCATTGATTATTTTGACACTACGAAAGTGAACATGGTATAAGGGAAAGGTCGTGGGGTATAATGGGGCGGTTTACCATTGCAATTATAATATGGTGCATTTAGAAATAAATAACTAGATATTGATTTAAAACTTTAAATCCCATTGTGATCAGTCACATCACTTTTTATAAGGGTATTGTTGACCAAGGGAGATTATTTTGAGCTTTCAGCATTACTCGCAATCTATTTGTGTTGGACTTTCCCATGCATGATCTGGCATCTTTCTTAAGCATGAGTTTTACATTGCAATGAGAGCTGAGTCAGTGTAAAATCGCTGCATCATCAAAAGTTGACAATGGACTAGCAGATTCTGTTCTAAAATGAGACAGTGACTTAGCAGAAAAATGTCCAACGCATGGTTTCTCTAACGATTTCACCTTTAAGAAAAGAAATGCAATGACAAACTTTGTAGGTCAATTTAATAGTTTCCTGATTGAGCTATACTTTGTTTTATTGCTATCTATCATCCAAAATATACATTTAAAACCTTTAAATATCTTTCTTTTATTGAGGATATGGATTCACGCAATCAATGTATACATGCTAAAATGTATATTCATAGGTCAAGGTCCTTGGTTTTACCAAGGTTGAGACTTGCCTCAGTGACAGTGCTCTTTCTTGCAAGGCAAAAAATAGACTCTAGTTGTTGGCATTTGATGTTGGCACTTTCCCTGTTACCTTTAACATTGGCTAAGATCCTAACTTCAAGCCCTCAAACTGATAGAGACTCAATGTAGTTGGCTGTTCCCTCTGCTGGAGACTAAGGCATGGGAAATAGTCTCTCCCCTCTTCCTGTTGCTATCATTTACTCATTCAAAGGGGTAAGGTCAAGTGTATGCAAGGGTATGTGGAGTTTCACTGAATGATTTTGAGGTTGATTTTCTTCAAATCAACTTACTGCTTCTTGCCTGTTTGAATCTGAGTCCCTGCAAATGAATAACTGTGTATTTCCATGGCCTAATGGTTGCAATTCAAGATTGTACTCTTATTTTTATACAATTATTTATCCTATATTACTAATTCAATCTTATAACCCTGTAAAATAATGGACCATTCTAAAATTTGGGGGTCTATTTTAAACAAAAACAAAAAAAACTTTTACATTGTTCAGTTCAAAACACCTTTAAAATGTATCACAATCTACTAATTATTAAGCAGTTGTTAAGTAATAATAAGAAATGCATCAAATCAGCATATTAGACTGATTTGTGAAGGCTCATCATGTGACACTGAATACTAGAGTAATGGCTGCTGGAAATTCAGCTTTGTCATCACAGGAATAAATGACATTTCAAACATTTTGAACGCTAATACAAATGAAACAAATGTATATATGGGGGAAGGCTACAGCATCCATGGTGGTTTCTAATTGACCTTGTAGTATGGGTCACTATGAGAGATGGAGATGGGGGCTCCCAAAAATAAATAGAGCTCTATGCTCGTATGTTTAAGTGTGGAAGGTCACACTTAATTGAATTAAGTGACTGCAAATGCTGGAGTCTTGGTAAGATGAAATATAGGTCTAGTTCCTGGAAAAGACGGTCTGATTACATGGTGGACGTGCGTTCTGTAGCATTCAGACAGCTCTTGGATTTTCGACAGGTCATGGTGTCAGCAGAAGCCTGTTGCCTTTGTGACAAGACGCCATTCTCTGCCAAGATCAGCAGAAAAGTGATTTGTCAAGCTGAGGCCAAAAGAGGAATCTCATCCGCTCGTCTCAAAATCTAAAAGAAAGTTCTGATCATTGATGTTCGACAGTAAATTTTGACCCAACCTGGAGTTCTTCCTACCATGTGCTCAACATCAGAGCATCTCCAGAGGGTACATCTGCTTTGATAAGAGACCTATTGCGTCATTGCCAGCTAAAGCTGAAAGACTGCATTCAAAACTTTCCAATGAGACATTGATGCCAGAATATCTCATGACTAACTACATAGGATGGATACTTATTGGTGCAGTATACTTGTCTGCCCTAAATGTACACAAATGTTTCTTAGGAAGTAATAGGAAGAGATTAGAATTACCATTTGTTGCCACTGCAAATATGTATTTTTATCGTTTGATTTTTGCTATGACTCAGACCTTAGGTTTCACACAATCTGACACGCATGTGATAGAGGATTAGATGCTGCAGACCAGACATACACAAACACTTTTTGTGTGTGATCTGTCTCTTTTTTTCCAGATAGACAGAAGATTCAGCATTGTGTGTGTGTCTTTTTCATTAGGAGTAGAATTTTCTGCTTTTTTCAGGGTGTAACGTTTCGTGACTGGTTTCTTGGTTATGATTTTTGTTGGTTTTATTAGAGTCGTGTATTTATTGTATGTATGTATAGACAGAGAATGCAATCAAATGGTTATTTACAGCGTGCACATGATGGAAATCTTTCACTTTTACAAATTGAGACATCTTAATCTTGTAGAGCAGCAAGGAACAGAGTGGCACTTCATATTTTAACTGGAAGGCCAGGTCCCACCAAAGATGATGACTGTAACTATAAATATTTAATATGACATAATAATAGGAAATTTGGAGCACAACTATAATGATAACGACAGAGAAGAACAACATCATTGGAATCACGTTCAAAATTATTTTTATCTGTTCAATGCTAAAATAAAAAATGAGCCAGACAAAATCCATCATGCAGCTTGAGCATTGAAAGCAACATATATAACTGACATAACTGAAGCATATCCTTATTATAAGCAGAGCATTGTCTTGTATTGGTGTGGGTGTTAATATATAGTGATGTTTATAATTTCTTGATGTGAATGTGTCTGAAGACGCAGGGGAAGTTGAGGGCTGTGTGCACAGGTGCTGGACTGTAGATGGGATGGTTGGATTATTTTCTGTGTTCATCCATTGGTTAGGAAAGGTGCCAGATGAGCAAAAGTACTTCTTGTTAATACAAAATTTCTTTACATAAACGTAGCTGTGCTCCACCTTGTGGCAGATTTGCTTTAGTCTCTTTAAGATAAAATCAAAGTCAGGTTTGTTGTTATTTTAAAGCATTAAGTGGTATTGCGTTTAGTGAGTATATGCGCCTGTAATTATTAGATAATGTCAAACTGATATCAAATACAACCACTGTGTTACTAAACATAAGGAATAATTAAACCTTAATTACAAATTCAACTAATATATTGGTTCAGTTATGATTCAAAGAAATTCATTGTTCGTTTGATATCAAACTATTTAATTCAAAATAAAACACTCTTCCTTTTAGTTTTGTACAATATAGTTAGTATTTGTTTCTCTTACATTTTTACATAATATTTAAGAGTCTTGAAGTCACCGCTCGGTCTGTATTATATGGTAGGAAGGGGATTTGGAGAGTGTGTTTTTGTTCAGTCTGAGTAGAAATGTGTCAGTCTTTATTCATTTTTAAATAGTTTAAACAGATCTTCATTTGTTCTATCCATGCCAGGACTCTTTGCCTTACTGCTGATGGTGCTGGAGTGGACCCGTCCAGGCCTGTCCTCCCCATTACGCCCCATCTGTGACCTGCGCGTCCTTGACCATTTCATTAAGGAGGCTTGGGATGCAGAGGCTGCTATGGTGAGAGACATGCACATGATGGATCATTTTATAAACACATTTCAAGCAGTTTACTTTCTTGCTTTTCATCTGTGCGCTTCTTTAGTCTTACACATGCACCTGGCGAACAAGTATGCAATTGATTACTTATATAGCTAACTTGCACAATCTGAATCAACAATGCAATCATGAGAGCTGAATAATGACAATACTTGGATTATGTTTACTAACTTGCTAATACTGACACCGTCACTGAACTAAACTGAGCAGAATAATGATGCTGTTGCCATTTGGAGCTGCTTTACAGATAATTGTATCATAATTGAAGGAGAGTAATACTGTTATTTCTTACTGTGATGCTGCTTTGAAACAATTTTGTGTAAAGTGCTGTATTAATAAATGTGAATAAATAATGTTTTTGCTATTGCAGAAAGTGTGTAAGGATGATTGCAGCATTGCAACAAACTTCACTGTTCCTCTGACAACAGTTGATTTTGATGTCTGGGAAGCAATGAATGTAAGTTGTCCTGCGTGTTATTTTAATATAATAGATGAATAGCCTCATTAATTATGTGGTTAACACATTCCTTTGTGTATATATTCGGTATGTCACTTCAGATAGAGGAGCAAGCTCAGGAGGTCCAGTCAGGCTTACACGTGCTGAACGAGGCCATCAGCTCATTAAAGGCATCTAATCAGACCGACGTGCTTCAGGCCCACATAGATGCCAGTATTAGCAACATTGCCAGCATCAGACAAGTGCTGCGGAGTCTCAGCATACCGGTGAGTTACAAAGGTCTCTCGGAGAAAGAGAAGTCTCTTATGCTCACCAGGGCTGAAAAATCGATTGAAACAGTTATATTGCGAAATGGTTTCACAGCTGAAATATCTGTTTGCTATTTGAATATATTTTCAAATGTAATTTTATTGCTGTGATGGCAAAGCTGATTCATTACTATTTATTATTCATTACTCTTCAGTGTCACTTGATCCTTCAGAAATCATTCTAAAATGCTGTAAAAATGTCTAACACTTATTATTATCAGCGTTAAAATCCCATGTGCTGCTTTCTAGGTTCTTTACAACTTTTTGGTGTCAGTGCCCAGTAAACTTTTGAACCAATGTGTTATAATAATAAGTAATTACATTACTTATTAGTGTAACGTTTAAGGATATACACCTTATATCTTTATATATTATATTTACTCCTTTATATTTATTGAAGTACATGCATGCATTCGCCAGACCTTTTTATCCAAAGCAAGTGTACAATGCGTTTAAGCTGAACAATTCCCTCACTATGCATAAATGACATCAGCTTTGTGAGAATCAAACCCTGTGACCATCATGCTCTACCACTCAGGCTACAGGAAGAGGAAATGGATGTTATGCTAATCAAGTGTAGTGTACTACAAACTTATGTCAACTTCAGGAAGAGAGCGTGTTCGTCACTTTACAGTGATTGTGTCATTGTGACACATTGTGACGTGGATGCAGCTATGAAACTACACTCCCAGCTGAAAGACATAGACTCCAGTATAGTGTGTTAACATGGAGGAAAGTGTTTTCCCAGGTTTTGAAATTAAGCATTGTATTGTGTTGTGTTAAAGGAATAGTTCACCCGAAAATTAAAATGCGCTAAGGATACGGATGTGTTTGTTGCCATCAGAATGAGTCCCAACAGCTGATCATATCCCTTTCACTGCAGAGGATTTCATTTTTGTGTGAAGTGAAAAGAAGGGCATGCTCTGAAACTTATGGAAGCTGAAACCTTTATGAATTTCTTTGTTCTGCCGAACACGAAGGAAGATATTTTGAAGAACGTTTGTAACCAGGGTGTTATGGGTCACCATTGACTTAAATAGCAGGGGGAAAAAACTACTATGGAAATCAGTGGTGACCCAAAAACAGCCTGATTACAAACTTTCTTCAAAATATTGTGTTCAGCAGAACACACACAGATTTGGAACTACTTCAAGGTGAATGAATGATGACAAAATTAAAATTTTGGGGTGAACTATTTCTTTACTGGAAAATGTTGCTGTAGAAAATTATCAGTAGTTTTGTGATTTCTGCTGACTTTATTCAGAGTTCAAAAGCATGAATATGAGATGTAAAGCTGTTACACGGGATTAGTTACACAGCATTATTACTCTTTAACCCATTTCCCTCTGTCTCTCAGGAATACGTTCCTCCTACCAGTGCCGGAGAAGACAAGGAGATGCAGAAAGTATCTTCGATCTCAGAGCTGTTTCAGGTCCACATCACCTTCCTGCGAGGAAAAGTGCGTCTTCTGCTTTCCAGTGCACCTGTCTGCAATCAAGGTGTCAGCTGATAGACTATTTTAAGCAAGGGCCAAACTAATTGGAGCCCCTCATATCAGAAGGCAGGATATGGGCTGCTACAAAGGATATGTTGCCGAGGGTTGAATGGCTGGGAGTTGTAGCACTTTGAAAGATTTACTCAAAAAGGGAAAAGAAGACATCCCCCAGAATGCCAAGTGCAGACCCACTTGCTTTACCTGGCAAAAATCAACCAGACGCTTTCATGAAACGTCACAAAATCACTCCTCTTTCCCCATATGACTGTTGGCACTTGCCCAGCTAAACTGGGAAGGTTAATCCGGGACTTGTTTTGTATTGCTTATAAAATTGTCATTATTTATATAGATGATATTTCTTAGAGCTGGAATCGCTTGCTTCTGCAGGTTCTTTTTCTGAAGCTATTCAAGTGAAGACCTCTCCTCCTCCGTTCACTGTGGCCTCAAGCACCTCCAAACATTGAACTGTTGATAGAGTCTATTTATCGATATTAAAAATGCACTGTAGGTTTTGTATTCATTTCGGTGTTACGTTTATGTGTCTGTACGTGACTTTTGTGAATGCTGCAGGGAATGTTTCGAGCGTCGGGGAGGAAGGTTGTAGTGCTGAATTCTTACGGGTCAGTTGGGGTGAACAGGAAGGACTAGATTGCTGCTTTTGTCGGGGGAATTGGAAGCTTTCGTGAGAGCTGATGAGGCTCTGTGTTAACTCATGTCTGAATTAACCAGTCTTGTGCAGATAACGCCGCTGCCAGGAAAAATATTGATTAGTGTGTGTATGACGAACATCCTGGCCTGCTTCCACTTCACGCACGACGCTCGTAAGGCTGAAAGTTTGTTTCTCTTTTTCTGTGTGATTTGTTTGTGTTTTTCGTAAATAGCCTGTTTTTTTTGTACATCTGTCAATCAGTCGCTGTGTAGATGCAACAAAGTATGTTTTTTTTTCCTGTTCTTTCATCACGATGTCATTCGGTATTCAAATACAAAGTATTATTCTTAGCTAAAAACACAAAACAGAACTGTCAAAACAAAGAGAGAGGAAGTTTTTCTTTTTGTCTTATGAAGCATCTCTGCTGAGGATGTCAAAGCACCGCTCTCAATTCTGTAAATACACGTGATTCCAATGTGAACTGTCGAAGAATTGGATGTGAAAGCTATGAGAGATGAAGAGAGAACTAGGCATACATCATGCCCAAGACGTAACGGGATTATAAAGTAATGCATTTTTGTCATGTTTCCACTGAAGGAATTTAGTCCCACCACTAAATATTTTGGAAAAACCCTTTGTGTCATTCCTTGCCACCAAAATACCTGCTCTTTTAGTTTTTTTCAAGAATGGCTGGACAAACATTTTAGCAAATCCAGTTTACTTACTAAAATCTGGTCATTTCAGCAAGTAATGCATATGACTGTTTTTATGGCATCTGTGACCCATATCATAGCCAGACCCTTATCAAATCTCTTATTATTACCCAATAGTGTTTAACAAATATAGGTATTGTGATGTAAATATTATTATTTAATAGTAATAGTAGATGTAAGATAAATTATGCTTAAAACAGACCATAATTATAAACACAGAAAGATGAAAACAGCAAACTTTCAACTTAACTAAGCTTTAAATCACAACTGATGAATGATCTTTTGGTTACAACTTCACTTTACATGAGAAAACAAATACATAAACTGATTTCTGTTTCTAAACCCATATGGCACATTTCCTTTCTACGTTGCTTCTCCAATGAAACATTCAATAACACCACAGCAGTTAATTAAATAGGCTTCAGACCATCATACAAAAGTCGTACAAAATAAAACACTTTTAAACCATTCACAGACACCACGAACATTACTCAAATTTTTATGAAGTCTTTGAAGTTGCCATTTGTTGTGTTAATAGGGCTACTGGCTCTATGGGTTGGGATAAAACACCTTGATGTGTATTGCTGAGTTATTACGGGTGCGTGTGAGCGGCTCCCCCGCCTCATCCGGGTCATCGGGCTCCAGATCATCTATGAGCTCTACCGTAGATGTGTTGGCCGCCAGCTGCAACGCGCCCTGGCTGGACGTCTGCAGCTGCAGGGCGATGTTGATGGCCCGGTTGATGGCCAGGCCCAGGCCGTGGATGCAGATTTCCCTATGAGCGTCCAGAAGTTTCTGACACCTCGCCAGCTGCGCCTTGAAGTCTGTTTTCATGTTGACGTAGACGTCGTTCCGTCGTTTGGGCAGTTTTCGGGGCAGACGCTTGCGGAGGGTGTACTCCATCGGGTCCATCTCAAGCGTTGAGCCCTCTGGGGCGGGCAGCACCGTCGGGTTGTGGGGTACAGAAGCGGACACCGGGCTGCGTGGCTCGGCCATGTTAAATCACTTTACCAAAAAGAGCAAGACTTCCGTTAATCAACGTTTAACGATAACCATTTTTTTTCTTCAGCGAGTAAAATTGTGTGTGTACATAAAATCAGGTTAAAAAAAGGTTAGCAACAGCATATGTTCACATATTCATTATTTTTGTTTACATATCAATTAGTACAAAATAGCTTAATGAATGCCTACTGATTCATTAGTCTTTTCATGCGGTTAAAAGATTCGGCTCATACGAGTCAATCGGAATCGGACTACACTGTATGAAACTGATTCAATCAAAAGAACCGACTTATGTGAGTCATGAATCGTTAGGCACCGGTCGCTGTTTATTTCATTCTACGTCGTTGCGGCGCTGCTGAACAAAAATAAATGAGACATTAGGCTACTAACAGTTATTGTTTTTCGCTCCGTTCCGTAAACATTCGGTTCTGGTATTTTTGTTCTGTTCTTGGTTCCTTTGAAATAGCGAAGCCATTACCGTCATTATCAACATGCTGCATTTATTTGTATAATATTTACGTTTTTGATCGTGTATATTACCTTGAATTAGATGAGCTTGTTTTTCGGGTGTACTCTAACTAGCTGTTAAATAAATGAATATCTGCGTGTTTGTAGGTTTGTCTTCCCTCCTCGTGTAACCGGAAGACCTCTCACTTACACAGGAACTGATACCTAAGCCGCTCTGTTTGATTACATAATACACACTTCTCTATTCTCGGATGAAACATATATACAGTTTGTATAACTATAAATTAAAAATAACAATAAAACAAACCGTGTCTGTGTTCTCAGTGCCAATTTGAAAGTGAGCATTGCTAAAAGTGCGATTGTTGCGTCGGAGCGGGCTTTTATTTTGAAATCCACTCGGTTTCAGTTTAGCGGCGTGCTATGTGTGGAGTACAGTCACTCAGCGCTGGATTATTATAAGTGAACCGAGCTTCGTATCTGTTTAATTTGTCTGTTTTTTTTTCAAATTTACTGTTTATTTAATTTCAAGTCATGTCAGACACATGGAGTCACATCCAGGCGCACAAAAAGCAGCTGGATTCCCTGCGAGAGAGGCTGCAGAGGAGAAGAAAAGACCCAACTCAACTGGGCATGGGTGCGTTGATAAACTACATTCTGTGAGAGCTGTAAAGCTATTAACTGTACCATATATAACATTTGATTTATTTGCTGAAAAATACTACGTGTATGTGTAATGAGGGTCACCATTTAAAGCCATGTTGCTCATGCAGTCAGCTTTATTTGCTTGTTATCAAATGCTGAAAATAGAGAGCTCACAGTATTCTGTCAGAAATGTGGCATCATGACACTGAAACTTAAAATGCATTCCAAAGGAAGAAGGAAACAGGTTTATTTAGCATTGCAATTGTGCACTTAGTGGGTCTATGGTGCCATCTACTGTATGTGCATTTTCCCAACAATTAGTTCTGTTTTTTGACAGAGATTGGAGCTGCTGAGGGTGGGTCGGCAAGAAGCGACAGCCCTGGACCGGCGCTTCAGAGTCCTCCACAAGTGGCAGTTGAGCAGCCTCCAGACCCGGAACTAGAGAAGAGACTGCTGGGATACCTTTCTGAACTAAGTCTTTCTCTCCCAATTGATTCCTTAGCTATCACCAACCAGCTGAACACTGTAAGATCTTTGTGCAACCTATAGGCTGATGATACACTGGGCAATTTTTTGAGCAATGTTGCCGGGCAACTTAGGTTAATGTTGCTGTCAGTGGGTGAGACACAGGGCTCACGATTGATTACCGGGAGTATCCAGATAAAAGTTAATTATCCATTCTCAGAGGGAAAGTACCCAAGCATCATTGCTCAAAAAAAGCTGCCTGGTAAAATTGGCCAAAAAGTTGCGGCATGTATCAGCTATCAGTCAAAAACCTGGACATGTACTCATTATTATCTCTCACATTCGAGGAAAAATAGTAAAGTTACTAAAACCGTAAAGTACATAAGGACAGTGTGAAATATAAATACTATAGAAAAATTAATATCTATTTTTTTTCCCTTGTTTGCATATTTGTCTCAGTCTGAGTCTGCAGTTTCCCATGCCTGCATCCAAAGTCTCCTACTCAAATTTTCTGCCCAAGAACTTATTGAAGTTCGAAAGCCAACCATCACTGCCTCCTCGTCCTCTTCCCCTTCCACCCTTGTCACTTCAGTAGACCACACCAAACTATGGGCTATGATTGGCAGCGCAGCCCAGCCACAGAGAACTGCCGTTAAAAGAAAAGGAGATGACATCACCCACCAAAAAAGAGCCCCAGGCTCCTCCCCTTTGCTTCAAGCACCATCGTCACCTCCTAAGAAATCCTCTGCTTCACTGGGTCCTGCCTCGAACTCACAGCTTACTGGATCCTCTGGGGTTGGAGGGGGTGGGCCTGAGAAAAAAGGGCGGAGCAGCAAGGTGCAAGCATCTCATCTGGACATGGAGATTGAGAGCCTACTGAGCCAGCAGTCCACTAAGGAACAGCAAAGCAAAAAGGTATAATAATTAAGTGGCAAGTCAGCAAAATCCTTGTGCATTTATGTGTTTGCGGAGACTGATGTATGTATATTTGTGCCTCAGGTGAGCCAAGAGATCCTAGAGCTGTTAAACACCAGTTCGGCAAAGGAACAGTCGATTGTGGAGAAGTTTCGCTCACGAGGCAGAGCTCAAGTGCAGGAGTTCTGTGATCATGGGACGAAGGAAGAGTGTGTGCAGTCGGGCGACACGCCTCAGCCCTGCACCAAGCTGCACTTCAGGTCAGTTCACAGACACTATAAAAATGTAAATGTAAAATAAATACCCATATAAAATGTCTATAAATTAGAATAATAATAGTGAATTAACTATATAATTATACACTACCTGTCAAATGTTTGGAAACTGTAAGATTTGTAATATTTTAAAGATGTTTCTTTTGTTCATTAAGGCTGCATTTATTTGGTCAAAAATACAGGAAAAAAGGTAATATTGGGAAATATTTTTACTATTTAAAATGGTAAAAACGCCTAAGCTTATACACAGAGCTGTAGATCACTGAGAAGCTGCGCCACTGAATCACCGCGAAACTCAGCGCGCAGCTTCTCAG